>VTPC01000955.1:9753-20760 GCA_011009095.1 Ignelater luminosus
CACCAAATAAGCCATTACATAGGTGGTTCGAAGAATACATGAATTACAATTTGGCTTTGAAAATAACAAAATTAACAGTGCATGTATAGCTCTTACTCATGAATTAGAACATAATTGTTGACCTCTAATTACCCTTAATTTTACATATAAACAGTTTAAGAAAGTTCATTTAAAAGATTTTGTATTAACCACAAATAGACATGTAGCATGCGATTCTTACTGTTATGACAAAAACGGTATTGTAATACTCTACTGACTACGGTTGGGAGTACTATTATTGTTGGTAAACGTTTCACAAATTATTCCTTTTTGTATGAGTATCCACTTGAATCTAAACATCTAAGTATTTTTAAAATGCATAATTTATTTAGTAATTTAGAATTATGGTCAATAGATGATATAAAGCTTGTCCCAGAAAAAATTGTCGCATTTTCAACTCCATCTTGCTACTCCTTACTTTATAAAGTGATGTTGTAAATGGCTTCATTGTTGGGTGGCTATGGTTAAACAAGTAACAGTCAAGAAACAAATAATTTGTCGCGAATTCGTCAAAATGCTGTCGAAGCAAGAACAACTACGCGAAAAGATTTTGTACAAATTCGTGGAAAATAACAGTATTAGCAAACGTAAAATTGCTACAGAGTTAAATAATACAATAAGAACCGTTCAGAGAGTTATAAAGAGGTACGTATATACGGGTACTGTGCGAAGGAAAAGTGGAAGTGGTCGAAAACGTAAATTTGTAGACAGAAATCTTGAACTAAAGGTACTGAAGTCTTTACAAAAAAATCTCAATCTTTCTATTAGAGACTTGGCAAGAAAACACAGAACTACAAAATCTACCGTTCAAAGGATTAAACAAAGACATTCTATAAAATTATATAAAAAAGTTAAGGTGCCAAAAAGGGATTTAAGGCAACATACTACAGCTAAATCTAGAGCAAGAAAACTTTACAAAAGAATAACATCAAAAAATTTCTGTATAATGATGGATGATAAAACTTATTGTAAGTTGGATTTTAAATCTTTACCTGGTCAACATTATTTTTCCGGAAAAGACAGAATATCTGTCAAAGATAAATTTAATTTAATTAAAACCAAAAAATTTGCAAAAAAGATTCTCATTTGGCAAGTGCACCTTTTTTTTCAAATGGCCTAATAAATGCTGATGTCTACCTTAATGAATGTTTAAAAAAGTGCTTACCGCCATTTTTACGGTCCCACAATAGCGCTGTACTATTTTGGCCAAACCTGACAACTTGTCACTATGCCAAACAAATCGTTAACTGATATAAAAAAAATAATAATGAATTTGTCCAAAAGGAAGAAAACCCTCCCAACTGTCCCGAACTGAAGCCGATTGAAAAGTACTGGGCATACATGAAACAGAAACTTCTAAAATATGCTAAACCAGCTACTTCAAATGACAATTTCAAAAATGAGTGGAAAAATACAACAAGAATGATTACAGATCAAGCTGAACAAAATTTGATGGGGGGACTTACAAGAAAACTACGAAAATTTTGGATGGATTTAGAATAATTGAATAATCTTGTGTTATTTGTTAGTAAATAAGTGTATCTTAAAAAATATGCAATAAAATTTGTAATGTAATTTACTATTTGGTTTCTGTTTAATGTTTTATATACGACATTTTTTTCTGCGACAAGCTTTAAAAGGGAAATGTGTTGTTATACCTTTTAATGACGATGAATGAGTGTCGATTCCTTTGTTTCACACAATACATTAACTGCAGAATGTCTGTAAAAGATTGTATAGATGCAGCTGACTTTGAATATAACATATAACTTAAGAACTGGCTGCAATACTTATCTCATATAAATACTATTATTAGTATAACTATTTAATCTTCACAGACCTCTGTATTGAATATTAATATTAGAAACTAACAGTTATTCTTTATTCTTAAAGGAACTATAAACTAATTTTTAATAGCTTTTGGTAATATAATATATTTTTAAATAGTTTTTGTATTTTTCGTTTTATATGTTGTCATAATAAAATACATTTATTCTTTTTTGTTTTGTTTTTTGTATATGCACACTACTTTTAAAATCTATGAAATTTCAACACAAAGTCAAACACGTAATTCACGTCATTATACGTCGCAAAAGCACGTTATTTAACGTCGTAAGATTCTGTCACTTTACGTTATTAAGTTACGTCATTTTACGTTATTCAATCACGTCATTTACCGGTGACATATTGCCGTCATATTACGTAAGAAACACGTCAATGAATTGGTGGATCGACGTAACTTAGGACTTGAAAAACACGTGAAAATGACGTCACATTGCCGACTGGAAAAGAAATAATTAATACAAAAAATTACAGAAAATACATTTTACAAGATAAGATACTAACTGACCGTAAATGCCGAGTATGCAATCAACAACTAGAAACTATAGAATACATAATGGCAGGTTGCTCGATACGTCTTCTACAGATTAAATTCGTCGACATTATAATCTAGATAATATAGCGCATCAATATCTTGCTATTCATCCTAATCTTATAGAATCGAAAGTTCCTTATTATAAATATTCTCCTGAAATACTTTTAAAAAATTCTAGTACTAAATTATATTGGTACCAATCAGTTATTGCTGATGGAACTATAAATTGCAATAAACCTGACATAATACAAGGTGTCTCAAAAGAAAGTTCACATTTAAAAAATCGATTTAAAAAAAAGTAAGAAGTTTATTGAAAAAATGTTTATTACATATTAAAATACATTGTTTGAGAATTTATTTTATAAAAATGATATCGTCCAAATGTAAACCGTTGCGCTCACGGCATTCATTTAATCGAGCGCTAAAATTGCCTATGACGGCTCGGCAGGTATTCTCCGTGATGGGTGCCATTTCGTTACGGATATTTTCTTTTAATTGTGCCAGGGAAGTCGGTTTGTTGGCGTAAACTTTTGATTTGACATAACCCCACAGGAAAAAGTCCATAGGTGTTAAATCGGGACTGCGTGGAGGCCAACTTATGTCACCTCTCCTTGAGATCAATTTGCCAGAAAAAATTTCACGCACTGGTGGCAGAGACCTGTTGGACGTGTGTGAAGTTGCTCCGTCCTGCTGGAACCATGTTCTTTGGTTATAACCAGGAAAGTTTTGCAGTTCAGGCACGAAGAAGTCGTCTAACATCTCCACATAACGCTCTGAAGTCACTGTTACTGTGCGTCCCCTTTCATCTTCAAAAAAGTAAGGGCCGATAATTCCTCGCGCCGTCATCGCAGCCCATACGGTCACTTTAGGCGAATGTAGGGTTTCTGAAGTTTGTGTTTTGGATTGGTTGCACTCCAGTAGCGGCAATTTTGCTTGTTTACGTGCCCATTAAGATGAAAATGAGCTTCATCCGAAAACAAGATGTTGGTAGACGTTGGAAAGCGCTCAGTCATCTGGTTTACAAAGTCAAGCCTCTGACCAGCATTCTGAGGCTTCAATTCTTGCACCAACTAAATTTTGTAGAGGTGCAGCTTTAAATCTTTGTGTAAAATGCGGAATAATGATGATCTATGCACGTTCAAAGCAACAGCACGCTTACGAATCGAAAGGTTTGGGTCGTCACAAACAGACTGAGTAACACTGTCTACGTTTTCGACCGTTCTCGAAGACCTTGGACGCCCGGATTTTGGTTTCTCCAGTGTTGAACCGGTCTCTTCAAACTTCTCGACCCATTTTCCAATCAGTCGAGCGCCTGGCGCATCATTTAAGTGACGAATATGTCGAATATTGCAGAATTTTCTACGCGCTACAGTCGCCGAATAACCGTGTTTGTAAAACTCACGTACGCACAACGCACGGTCCGCTCCCGAGAAACGCTCCATAGCGACTAAATTCCCAAGAGCCAGGCTACCGATTGACATACCCCCCGCGCCGCTCGGAATAGTTGCGTTTACGCAATAAGCAAAACAAATGTGTACTTTCTTTTGAGACACCCAGTACTTATGAATAAGGAACATAAGAGGACTTATCTTGTTGAAATTGCTGTTCCACTTACAACGCAAACATGTTGAAAAAATTCAAAAACATATAGAATTAGCTGCTGTGATAAAAGATATGTGGGAACTTCAAGAAGTTAAAACTATACCAGTAGTACTTTTCACAACAGCAGTTATACCACACACATTACATCGAGTATAATACAGTGCTTTTAGAAAAGAGTGAGTCCCACGTGGTCAGATTTTAATTTTGTAGGTTGGTAGAGGTTGGGCAGTTTGAAGAAATAAAATTACTAAATGCTGTTATTCAGTTTCATAACCTCATTTTTGAGTTACTAGTGTTTGCTGTCTTTTAAATAAAAATAAATAATAAATTCTATTCTTTTGTCTTTTCAAATACTGCTTCATATTAGCAGGTACCATTGACTGACATTTTCCATTTTTTGATAAGCTTACGTTGCTGTCAACTAAGCTATATAAGCTACCTAGGGGAAATTAATCAGGCTTGCCATCTTGCAACTTTGGTTGCCTAAACAGCTGTGATCACGTGGGACTCGCTTTATTTTGAAAGCACTGTATATAATGATATTAAAAAAATATATAAATTTGAAATAATAATAAATAAAACAATAAATTTTAGTGTTACTAAAAATAATTAATTTCAGAACTATATTATCACAATAAATCTCAAATCTTACAATGTTTTATTATTATCTCAAATTTGTATTTTTTGAAATTTTGAATGTTAGGATAATTAATTGGATATCACTTTTGAACAAATTGTCGTAGCGACTTCCATTTTTCGCTGAAACATTTCTATTTTTAATGTCTTTCGAACACGAGTAAATTTAAATAGGATTGCTATTTTAAAATTTCAATATCACCCCCTTCTCTTCCCTGTTGTATATAATGAAGATTTTGTTAATTTCAAAAAGTAGTACTTTTAGTCCTAAAAAGTCGCTGAAATTTCTAGAATCATACTTATATCTATCCGCTTAGAAATTACAAGACCGTTTAAGATGATATATCACACATGGGGTAGCGCCGTTTAAAATCTTGAGGCGGGAGTGGTTGGCGGGGAGGGTAAAAGTTTTTTAAAATTCTAAATGGCACTACCTCATTTTAAAGGCTATTAGATTTCCTTTAATGTAAAAGATTAAGAATTTTATACCCTTTAAAATGATATATCAGACATGGGGTAGTGCCATTTAAAATTTTAGGGAGGGGAGGTTGGGGGGGTAAAAGTTTCCCAACTGACTAGAGTAGGTTAGTAGATGTCCCCCTTTAAAACAAACTCGAAACGTTTTAGCAATTTTTGATAATTTTCTAATTAAAGAGTTGTTCAAGGTGGGAAGTTTTAAAATGATCACCCTGTATATCAGTTTTCTGTTATGTATCTTATAAAAGTTTTGTTTTTGATGTTTTATTACCTTCCTACATATTGACCATTCCCAGTAAAACATAATATTTATGAATAATATTGTTTAAATACGTTGTTTATAATTTCAATAGCATGACACCTACAATAAGTGAGTACTTTGAAATGTAGTGAGAAATCGAATTCAATAGGCTTAGCTTTTTCATTAATTAGAAAACTAACAATTTTAACGTTCCGATATAAGGCCGACCCTGTCACCGCTTGCATAATTCCTATCTTAGTAGAAAAATATGATGGTTCCCGTTAAAGTATGCTGTAGATCGTCATTAGACACACAAATAAACATCGCTCTCTAGAATTGAAATATCTGTTTTCGTCTGCATTCATTAGTTTTTAGAAATAAATATTACGTTAGGAAAAAATAAATTAAATAAAGAATAAATTACGTTACCAAAATAAGTCATAACCCGATACAAAAAGTTCAAACATTGTATTTACCTTCTACAAAATATTACAATTATTATGAACAATTTCACACAACAAAATGACTTGCTCACCACTTTATAGTTCGATTTAGTGTAATATTCCAATTACTGCGATTTTCTTTTATATTCCCAACCCTGAAGGTTTAAATATTAATCTTCGCTATGACAATGAGCAAGTACGGTTGCTACATTCCCACAATTAACTGGAACAAAAAACCTGAGCAAGCTTGATAATTTTAAATTAGATTCGATTTAAGTTTTGTTTGTATCTTGTGAAACCCCGTAACAAAGAACTATTGCTCTTTTTTTCTTAAATGCAAACTTGATAATGGAAGAAAAACGTATGACTACACACGTACGAATTATATTTTGCCTTTTTGCGCAGTATACAGTGGAAAACTAAATAAAAATGTGACTTAAAAATTTTGATCTATGTCTATGAAAATATAAACTTTAGCACAAAATCCAGATTTTAGCACGATTTACTAAAACACAAGAGTATGTATAGCGGCTTGTATAAAAGATGCTTTGTGATATTCGCAAAAGAAGCAAGACCTGCCTTTCCATACAGATCCGCCGTATGTAAGAAAGAAAGGACTTAAAAATAATATAGAAAAGTTGACCTACCTGCAATAATCACTAATTAAATGGTGTGACTACCTATGCGGGTCCATGGCTGAAAGAAAAAAGGTAAAATTTGAGACCGTTCTCCCACACAACCTTTATTTGAGAAACAGTTTTGCTGTTTCTTACATGAACGGTATCATTAGATCCTTGAAACTAAATAAATACTGTGTAACTGTATTATAACAAACTGAAAAATTGCAAGATCTTGTTCGTTATAGACGATCGTTCACTTAACAGTATTAATAAATTTCATAAATTACAACACAATAATAGTTATTTAAGCGACGAGAGTGGTAAGTAAGTTTTACCGATTTGAGGGTAACATTACCCAAAACCGGTTGTAATAACGCCCGAGATGCTTACAACGTTTTTTGCACAATCGAGCTTCTAAGTTAAATTGCAAAATGTATGTAAATTATTCAATTTTCTATAATTAAAAAAAACGCAGTGGTTGATTTCATTATTACTGTCGCTAAGATTCATTTCAAAATTGAAAAAAAAATTGAAGGTTTGTAAACATTTTCAATTTTGTGGGTATTTTTAATTGGTTTTTAAAAACATGATGTTTCAAGAAGAATTAATTAATGAAGACAGTGACATCGAAGACTTTTTCAATATCGGGTGCAGTTCAATCGTACCTGAAAAATCAAAAATCAGGTACGAGCTGACATATGCTACATTTAAAAAATAGTGTGCCGAAAAATATGTCAACACAATAACTGAAAAAACTTTAGTCGCATATTTTGTTCATCGAAGTTTAAAGCTGAAGTCCCCTTATAGCCTTTGGGACGAATATTCGATGATTAAAGCCACTACAAATCTATTTCAAAATATACAAAACCGTTGGAATTTTTAAAAACTAATAATGCTGGGTATCGACACAAAAAGTCACCTTTTTGTTGACAATGAATAACTTTAATTTATTTACTTACAAAACAGTATAAATAATGTGTAACAACAGACATATTATAAGCATTAGAAATCACTATAAGTAAAGTATTTCACTAAATTTTTCACTTGGGGAGAAGGTATTTAAAACACATGATGCGTTTCCTCTTTGAATTTTTAAACGTATCCTCTAAATCAAATAAGATGAAGATCGTCTGTCGTCGCTTAGAATTCTAATTTTATGACCAATATCCTTAATCAACTTGATTGCGTTCAGACTCCAAGGGTTCATTGTTTCTATTACAATTGGTATGAACAAGTAACCCTGTTGTTTGATATCCACATATTTTGCTCTCTTTTTGTTTGCTGCTAATTCTGCTATTGAAGCTGATTTTGAAATAAGTTGCTGTGTGTAACAAGGGGCCAACGTGTTTATACAAGTAAAATCCCCAAATTAAAGGTTTTCCTTGAGACCATAAGCAGTGCGTCATGCCGTCGGGACGTTTGCTATCTATTCGAGATAATCCTGGTGGCTCCAGAGTAGAATGGTAGCCAGCTGTATTTAATGCACGACGTATAACCTCATTTATTCTTCGATGACGGCTGATTTTTACGTATACTTTCTTGCAGCTTAAGCCAGGAGCACTATCTCTCCACTCACGCAAGTATGGGTAGAATTTCAATTTAAACCTAGACGAAGTCTAATTCCAATTTTGAACGAGTTATTATCTAGGAGAACATTTAGCCAAGCACCAGATTCAGGTTCCCATAAACCTTTATAGAAGTTTTGTTCAACCTCCGATTCGAAATGAAGATTTTCAATTATTCGTGTAATATTGATTAGGTCCCAGTTTTGTTGAGAAGAGACATCATTAGCTACTGAACTGTTTAGGCTGTGCCAAAGTTCCATTGCATCTTTGTAAGATGCATCCTCAGACAAGTCCGTCTTAGAATGGGTTATTGAATTGACTAGATCAAAGCATGCATTTACTGAAAAGCCGAAAGTGCCACATCTGATGGTTTCCTAATTCCTATACCTCCATTACGACAAGGGAGGGAAGCTCGAATCCATTGAATGTCCGAAAGGGATATGTTTAGGTATTTTTCGAGTCCAGTTTTGAACATATTGTCACAAAGCTGAAGTAGTTCCGAGTGTTTGAATATTTGAGAGGTTTGGAAAATGTACATCAGCTTCGGAATCAAAATAAAATGTAGTAATAAGTAATAAGCTACATGAGCATTAAAAGTAGTTATAAAGTAGTTGATATAGCTTCATCAATCACAGGTAAACCAAGCAATGACAATTCTTCTATTATTTAATTCTCGGAGATGCAACTTTTGTTCCTTCGTACCAATAAAAAATAATTTGCATTTAGCAGGATTCATTTCAAGTCCCATCTTAGAGAAAAGTTCTTTTATTTTGTAAAAATCCTTTAATACAGTTTCTGAATCACCTGCTAGAGTTCCATCATTCAGTAATCAACAGTTTAATTCACATTTGAAGACACTGAAGACAAAAATTGGCCCACGGAGAAATTTGATGATTTTATTGCCGTAAAACAAAGACGGTCGACAAGTGTAGCATTGATAGAAGAAAGGAGGAAGCTCTGTTGTTTTATCCTTAATTGACTGAAACATTCGCTTTCTAAACTATTATAAGTGGTTTTTAGGTCAATCTTTAGGATAATCTTTTTAAAATTTGCATTTATGTTGATAAAACGTCTTGTTGCAAGTACCGCTGCCTCACATCCATTTTTCATAGCAAACCCTGATTGTGATGGGCGTAAATAACTGCCAATAATATCAGAGACTAAAGCACAAGCAATTTTAGTTACATGTGGTGGCAGAAAAACCAGTTTGATATATAATTGTTAATATGCGAATGGGCAGAGAGGTCATCGACCACAAGGATAATTTTTTGATTTTGTTTCTCCAATTTTCTAACCTCATCCTCAAAAATTTTTACTAGTAATCCACGCTTTTTTGTTATTGTGTAGGTTACTGGTGAAGACGTAACAGCTTTCAAAACAACGTGATGATGTAGACTCTTCTATAACAAGTAATGGACGTTTCTCAGTCACGCCAATATGACCCTTGACGAGGTCTTTACTTTGTTTAAGTCCACTAGCCTTTTGTCCACTCAAAACGCCAGCAAAACCTTCATTTGAAAGCGACAAATTAAAACTATATTTTTCAAAACAAATAGTCTTCAAAAATGATATCACGAATATGATATTGTTTATCAGCATTCCCATGAATAATAAAAATAAATGAAGCAGAAGACAAATCAAATTTGAGTGATTGCAGAAACGCTGACGCTACGCGAATGGTACATAATAATATAATTATTACTGCTTAAATTAGGTTTCTTGTTATGAATGATCTAAAAATTTCATTTTTACTAAATAAGTTGTTTATTAGTATCAAAGGTTCATTTCAAATATGTCCGTTAAAGCGATCATAAAATATATGCTATTTTATGTAAATCAATTCAGTGCTTAAAAATCTGTTCGTTAAAAGCAGTCATTCATTCTAGCACGGGTTCGGTATAATGAAGTTAATACTATACAATTTACAAATGTTTAAGATAGTAATATAGTACTTACAAAGTTGTAGATATATCGAGACGTACAAATAATGAAACAATATTTGATGAAAACGGTATTATTATAGTAGTTAAACCTGCAATACTGTTCTTTATAGACTTTATATTATCGACTTCAATGCTACCAACTAATTCACATTCTTAAAAAACCTCAAAAAAGTGACAAAGTCTAAATAGATTTAACTAGACTTCCTCGATGTATGATTGATTTACGCACTAAACAGCACTTCTCGTCAAATTTGGACTACCTATTACATACTTCAGAATATTTATTACTTTTTATTTCCTTATTATTCTAAACTTATTCACTCTGGTATTATGTAATTAAATGCGCTGTAAAGTTTTGACTCACTTATAAAGCAAACGTAGAATTATCTTTCATAGCCGTCTTCCTAAAGTGTTTAAATATTAATCTTTACTATTGGAATGGGTAGGCACGATAACTACACCCCTATTTTTTGTTTATTTAGCTGGAATTTAGAAAAGTTAAGTAAAACTCATAATTATAATTTAATTTTTTATGTAAGGAACTCTTATTGTTTGTATAGTATGTTCGGAAAAAAAGAGCTCCAGCAGACCACGATATTTTTTAACGTGCATCTGAGAGTATGTATTGTTGATTTAATATAATATTATAACCTTAATCTTAACTGCTTGTTATTATGAAAAATTGACACTTGATTATTTAAATCTTAACTGAAAATTATCAAAAGGCATTTAAAGTAACAGATAAAATGACATTTAGTTTTCTTTTTGTGATGTTTAAGAATTAAACATAACTTAACACTTGGAAAATAAATCGTGGCCTACTTGACACTTGTTTCGAACAAACAATATTTGCCCAGTAACAAATAACAATTTCTGCTTTTTACCTTACTGATAGTTAAAATGGGTATTTCTAGGTAAAATCGTTAACGGAAAGATACTCAGCGTGAAAGAAATCGGAGACTGCAGGTGAAGTTTAAACGAATTGTTTTCTTGCTGGAGATAATTAAAACACAAGAATGAGTTCAAATTTAAATTTACAAGATATTCCAGATTCGTCTGCCCAT
>VTPC01000956.1:0-57338 GCA_011009095.1 Ignelater luminosus
TTTTTTAATTTCATCATCTGTGGCAGTTCTATCTATCCCCAATATTTTATAATAGTCTTTACGTTTTGACTTTTTAAGTGCAAGCTTTGCATCTTGTAACAGTTTTTTATTTTCTCGACTCTTATCCATTTTACATGCCCTTTCATAATCTCGTACAGCATCTTCGTATTCTGCGAGATCCATATAACACTTGGCACGACGTAGAAGAGCTTTGAGGTAGGTTTCGTCTAAGTTTAATGCAGCTGTACAATCGGTGACAGCCTCTTTTAATTTGGTAAGCCGAGCCAATACCGTGGCACGATTGAAATATAATTTCGCATTAGTCTTTTTATTTAATGGATCGATGGCAAGAGCTTCTGTGTATAAATTAATTGCTTCTTGGAATTTACAGTTCTTGTATGCTTCGTTTCCTTCTTCTTTCTTCTTTTTCAATGCTTTTGCACGTTTGTATGCATCCATTGCTTTACTGTGATCTGGCGCTAAACGTAATACTTGCTGGAAGTGGTTAACTGCACTATCTATGTTATCTTCGTAGAACAGGCATATACCTCGCACGTATATGGCATCTGCATTACCTCGGTCTATATGTAGGATGCCATTTGCAATTTCTTGTGCTTCTTGGTATCTGAAAGACAAAGTAACATCAACTGAAGTTGTTAAAAAACGTGTAATGATATAATAATTGTTATAATCATCAGATTCTAAGTGTTCTATGTCCCTGCTGTGTTTGCAGTTAGGTCTAATGTAAACACAACTTGCAAGGACAACATAAAATTAAATATGTATAACAGATTAAATTTTAACTAACCTAAATAAAAGATTAATTTGTAAATTTTTTTTATTACAAATGTTTTTGACACCATCGATACATACCTGCCAAGGAATGCCAAACATTCAGCCTTTTGTATTTTGTAACGTGCACACGTAGATGCCTGATCCAAACACCTATCCATGCAATATACAACTTTCCTAAAATCTTTTTTGTCGTATGCCTTTTGAGCTTCAGATTCATACTGTTTTAAAATTTCTAAACTTCTAATTTCATTATTTATCGCAACATTTGTTGTGTCCAATTCTTTGACCTTTTTAACTGCTTGTTCTGCTGTCATGATATCTCCAAGAGCGATGCCACATTTAATAATGCGCTGATATCCTTTAATGAAGGACTGATCTAGTTGTACTGACTTACGGGCATCTTCGAGTGCATCACGGAAATTATTTAACATAATATAACATGCTGCCCGGTTACCATAATATGCAGCTGTCTCAGGACAGAGCTCGATGGCTTCAGTGTATAGAGGTAGAGCAGATCTGTATTGTTTAATCTTGAATAGTTGATTGCCATTTTCTTTTTTCAGTTCAGCAAGTCTGAAATTATAATAATTCTTTATCATTTATGTTTTATAGAAAATTTCACTTGGTATCTCAAACGAATTCCACAAGTTACATTTAATAGACCGGAAGGGTAACAAATTTGCAAATTGGGAACACAATAAGATTAAAATTATTAGCCTCTCCTCTTAGGCAAATACAATAAGAAATTACAATCACATTACTCCTCCCAAGTAATTTACGTTAAGTGTAGGAGGGTTAATGTATATTATGGTTTCTATTATTTCTATTACAATAACTTTTCTTTTGGTTGAACAAGGAAACACAAAAAGTTTATATTTTTGCATTTAAAACAACTTAAGGAGGTTGCAGTGGTACAATCTGGAACACAAGTTTTATGTGTAATAAATATGTAAAAAGCAAATTTTAAAGACTAATTGATAAATTGATATTAATCATTTATTAACTAATATTGAATATTTAACCACTTCACACTATTATTTATCTGCAGCTTTAATTATTATCAAAGTTTTTATATGCATGGATTAATTTTTGCATAAAAACACAAAAATAAAAATAAGAAAAGTAAAAATTTTTTTGGAACGCACAATTATTCAAATATTAGTGTAGAAAATAAATTAAAATCTTATAGAAAAATAAAAATAATAAATCATTATTATCTACGTAAATTACTGCTTAAGATATTAATTAAACTGTCGATTTAGTCACTATGGAAACAGCAATATTGCATGCCATTCAATATTGGTCATACTGATACTCATATATGGTGGTGATTGTCCAGGTGTTTATAGGAAATTCAATGTTAATTTTTGCTTATACTTGTATTATCTTCCCAATTGATTTTACAGCAATTATGTAAATACAGAAAAATGTTCACAATTACAAACTGCACAGGATAGGATTAATTTCATTTACATATTATTAACAAATTAAGTTTTATTATTGATTTTTAATAAAATGTAAAGTGCTGTAATGTGAATGCTGTAATTTGGTAATTTTAATAAATGAGGTCTTTGGTCCCGTGGATTGACAGCCTGGTTCATTTGAATCTCATCAGATACCTTAATTTCTTTTTCTTTTTTTTCAAATTTTTATTTTCTTCTTTTTGTAATGATTAAATACAATAAATTATTAATAAAATAAACATTTGAAGAAGAATTTAAGACAAACCCACAAAAGTAACGTCTTAGCTTTTGTAGGGTAGACAACTTATTTTCTTCTGTATACAGGGTGTCCCAACGGTATGTGTTCAGAGGATAGCGTCGTTATTTGTAGAAATATTAAAAACTGTTACTAAGGAAAGTATTATTTTTGGCTACACAGGATGTTCCATAAGGGCATGGCACATTGCCCAAGTATTCTTCAATGGAACACCCTATATATTTTGTTATTTTCTTATTCCTTGTCCAATGCTGATTACAATGATATACCTTTATAGGGGCCTAAACCAAACAGTTTTGGCATTATTCTACTTTTTATTGTAAAACATTGTCAAATATGCACGTGATTTTAAAAACCTTGTAGTGATAAATGTCAATCTTTAATCTTTAACAATGGTCAAATCAATTAAACAACCTCTTAATTCTTATTTTTACACCAAAGACATTCTATTTACAATAAATGATTTTTTGCCGACTGTGCAATTCTAATCAAGTATGCACTGTATTTTTTGTGATTAGTTGCAATCAATATAGGCAAAAAAATAGCAACCAAGAGATTGCGCTCGAGTTTGTAAATATGGTTAAAAAAGGGTGATCATAATCAACAGTCAGCTGTAATATTCGACTACAAGTGAGGTTTTTTTTATTATAGTTGTTTAGTGTTTTTGTGAAGCCAAGTAAAATAAAATAAAAATTTGTGTGTGAGTTTTGCATTTTATATTCTCTTACTTATAAGTGTCTAGGGGAGGTTAGTCTAGCGATGATATGCTAATGAAAAAAGTTGTAATTGGTTGACATCTGACAATTGTTTACATGTCAACCAATCAGCAGATTTTTCATTAGCATAACATTGCTAGGCTAACTGTTTTTAAATACAAGCAATGTTGTTTTAAGTTAAAATTTATACCTTTTAAACGCAGATTAAATCTAACAATCATTTTATTGTAATTGATAGGTAGTAATAAATTATTTCTGGTGATATTTGTGTTGTGCACTTTATTAAAACTTTTTATTCCTATTTTGTGTTTACAGTTTTGTTAGTTTTAAGTTTCATAACATCACATTTCTTGCTTATTAAAATAATGTTAAAATCACAAATTACAGTAACCAAGATATTTTTATAACAATTTGCAAGAAAGGTTATAATTATGTAATAATCACCCTCAAACTAGTTCTATAAATTTTCAATAGAGGTCATTACCGTCGTGTTTTTCTCCCATACAAGCAGCATGAAAAAAAAAGCATTTACAGCTTACTGCTTGTCATGTATAACAAAAAAGAATATTCTTGATGAGTATTCACAGTTACCATCGACTCCAATCTTAGCTTTACAAGGTTGCAAAAACATAACGTTCACTAATTATACAAGGGCTGATGAGAAGTATGATGACATTTCACAACAAATAATTGAATAACGCCAAAGACTCTATACTGCTGCGACCAGTAATTACTAAGAAGCAAAAAAGAACCATTAAGATGTACAGAGTGTGTTAGTTGTTCCATGTAAAGTCAGGAAATTGGATTTCATCTTTCTCAACTGCCCTCTAAAAAAAGGTTTATAGCTAAAATCACAGTAAGTATTTCTAAAAACAAAGGCACGGTTTCTACTCTCCTTTCACTAACTAATGAAGCTTCTTTAAAACTTTAAAGAAGTATAGCTTTATCTGATCTTAACAAGAAGAAAAAGAACAAAATTGGTCGCCATGGTTAATTAGAGACTGTTTAAGTTTAATGATGAGAACAGAAACCGACTCAACATATTTAGTTTTGCGCTATTAAAGCTGTACATTTACAAACTTCCTTAACTATGGAAGTTGGATAGCATTTCAGAACAAATAAGTGAATAATGCCAAAACTGTGCATAGACCCACAATATAATGCTTATACTATTGCATTCAGCAATGAATACAGAATAAGATTTTAAAATATACAAGATGTCCCATTCTAAAAAAAATGAATAAAATGTCTCGCGCTTTTCGACTACCTTGTATAAAAGAGATGTAATTAAAATTTTAATATCCATTTATAAAGATTGACGTTTGTCAATTTGTTTTTGAAACCAAATGTTGTACTCTGTTCAAATGCTTTAAAACCTGAATTCAAAATTTAGACAACTATCTTAAGTTATGTAACTGGTACGTCTCACTTATTAGTTTTTATATTTGTGAGTCGCATGTATTATTTGACAGTTGTCATTTTGAAATTAATATTTGTCTATTAATGAAAAATCTTAAAAATGTTTATTCATTAGTATAAACTTTTTACTTTTACAAATAATCTTTATTGAAAAATGAACTATCTAATATAATGTTAAATTAAATGTTCTAATTGTCAATTTTAGAGCTGTTTGACACTATGCTAAATTTTCTAAAAACTTTTGTACAAATTAACTTTTTACCCATTTTCGGTCGTTGCAAACAAGAGTTTACATCGAAATTTTTGGCAACAAAATTTTTATAGAACAGGTTCTAAAAATTGGTAACTTTCTTGCAGAAAATGCACAGAAAACGTGAGCGCATCCATGAGCAAACCGGCGTCAGCTGATCGTCTCCAACTGCTTGCTTCCCTATTATTTGAGATTATGTTTACGAGTCCCATTAACGATTGATACTGCCCACGCCTCTCCCAATCGATTTATTTGAGAATACTTCGTTTAGATTACATTCGAACTGGACCAGCATAATGCAGTGGAGCACCATCTTGCTAATACCATAAGAGTATTGCTAGGTAGGTCCGAGTCTTTGTCGTTTGGAAACAAGGCCGCCAATGCCAGAATAAGGTCGTCGCTTTGTAAGACTAGACAACGTTGTTTCGTTAAAGCCCTCTAAAAAAGCAACATTTAATTTAATATTATATCAAATAGTTCATTTTTATACAATTTAATTGTTAAAAAATAACAAAATATAGTGTTCCATTTAAAGAAACTTAAGCAATATGTGCCACTCTTTAATGGAACACCCTGTGTAACTGAAAATAATTTTAGAAAGTACAGACAATTGTCTTGTACAACTTTTTTTAGTAAGTGTTCGATATTTTTACAAATAATGACTGTACAATCTGTAAAAGAAATAAGGGGTCTTTCAATAAGGACGCCTGATCTTTAAAATTAAATTAAGAGTTGTATGTGAGGTACAGCGAAAATCTTTATTGCTACTTGAAGTACATTCAATGGCATTATGTTTTAAAGATAATATTGGTCAAAAGACCTCCGCGGAATCGTTTGCAGGAGTCGATCTTGAGAAACCCAATTTGCGATGATTTCTCGGCTTAAATCGAGCTGGATTTCAGCAATGGTTCGAATGATGTTCTCTGGATCTCCAGGTCATTAATTGTTGCTGGCTTATTAGCGTAGACCATTTAACGTAGCCCCAAAGAAAAATGTCTAAGGATGTTAAATCACACGACCTTGCTGGCCAATTGATGTCACCTCTTCGCGACCGGGAAGCTTTTCCCCCAATAACTGCACTGTGTCACCCGCTGTGTGGCACGTTGCGCTGTCTTGTTTGCAACTGAAGTAAAAAAAAATTCGTTATCTCTCGATACCTCTTGCCGTTGACATGTATCGTGGTTCCTCTCGCGTTTCGGAAGATGCCGCCCGACCAAAATCCACACCAGATTACAAGTTTCCCTGAATGCAAAGAAAGCTCCTGTAACTGTTGTGGATTGGCATCGTCCCAGATTCGACAATTTTGCTTGTTAACGAAGTCATTAAGCCAAAAACACGCTTCATCGCTGAAAATTATTTTTTCACCAAAATTGGTATCCGTTACCAACTGCTCTAGGATCCAGTTAGTAAACGTCCGACGTATTGTGGCTTTAGTTCCTGGGTCAGTTGAATTTTGTATGGATGAAAGCCCAAGTCTTTCCGTAAAATTTGCCAGGTTGAAGTCACGGAAAGACCAACTTCTTGTGAACGACGAAAAACTGAGAGGTTTCGGTTCTCACGCACACTTTCTGCAACAACAGCAATATTCTCGTTCGACCGAACGTTTCGGCGACGCACAAGCACTGCTCGTTAGCAACTGAACCGGTTTTCTTTAAAAGTTTGTGATTAGTCGCTGAATTGCGCTCCCAAAATACAAATCGACGTGTTCTTGCATTTTTCCGAAAAATTATTTTCGTGGGAGTCATTCAGTTTCAGTTTATTTAATTTCCTTTGGGCCACCCTGTAGAAGCTTTAGGTCTGGCTTGGGAAAGATCTCACTAGCTTAAATTGTAAAACAGTGATTTGGTGTATTGAGATGTGGATTCAAATCCCACACAAGATTTAAAGTTTTCTGTATGTATTACAAAATTATATACATCTAGGAAAACGGCAACAGGAAATGGACCAAGGAAAGAACCAGTCCAACATTTTCTTTTTTGCAGTTGCTACACAATCTTATAGTAAAAAATGTGTTGTTCTAAGTCTTGAGCTATCAATACAGGAAATATCTAACTTTCAATATATGAAAAGGAAGAGCAACATCAAGCTCTTAATACGTATATAAAATCTCAACAGTTCAAACACTTCAAAATGCTGTATTTTAAAACAATGAAAATTCGTTCTGCAGTCTAATTATGATTTAAGCAAAACGCTTATAATAAAATGCAACTATGCAAATTAACACTTTTGATCACCTCACTTTTAATTACTGCACTTTATTTATAACACATCATATGTACCCTGGGTGCTATAAATATTTTTTGAGATTAATCCTATTATAATCTACTGACCTTCTTCTATTATTATTTAAGGTCAGTCTAAAGAATATGTTCTCTAACATGAATATACAGTTTTTCTCTGCCAATATTTATTTTTTTTGTTATATTTTCTTGTAGCATTATATCCTTTTCAGAAATTTCCACTTTACATTAAAACCTTTTCAAGATTTTCTTCACAGCATTCCATGCTTGAAAAAAGTACACATTATAATCCTGTTAGTATGATCAACTCTGTTTGAAACATCCATGATTAGCAATCTCTAATTACCCCTCTTATTTTTTTCCAAAAATGACCAGAGGCGAGTACAAATTTTTTGTTTCCAAGTTGACAATAAAAAAACTAAAATTATTAGGGTAATCCAAAATTTTCGATACCTGCAGTTTCACATCAATTGAATAAGTAAATGTGCCAATGGCCACTTCTATTTTCTAATTTATAATACATGAGTAATGTAGAAAATTAAAAATTTAATAGATTTAAGAGAAATGTTATAGTATGTTTGCCCATCTTGCTGTAAGAACAAATAACAAAAAGAATAATAGTTAATATGTAAAAAAACATAATTGTAAACAAAGCAAAAAAAATTATATTGGCTAGGATATTAATAAACCTTTAATTTAATTTTAACAAGCATGGGGAATTTGATAACCTAACAATTTCAACTTTGTGTTTACATAACTTTTAATTTATTTTTCTTATTTAAAAAAAAGATCAAAATATCACCTAAATGTTATAATTATTTACTGTTAAAATAAATCTTGGGTAGACCAAAAGTTAAATTTTTATTTACTTATTTTCTTTAATAAACATCATATTAATAATCAATAATCAATTTTTTACAAAAAATATTAATTCTTAAAATAATTTATTATAATAATAAGTTCCATTTCTTCTCACATTGTATACATAACAATTAAATTAATAATAATAAATAGATACTATAAGTATTAACACTGTAAGGTATGAAATTATTGATACAGGTGGTTCCTATTATTAACACTTCACTTCATAAATCACACAATAGGAATAAAGCACTAAAATATCAAAAATTCTTAAAACAAACAATGTATTAACATAGCATTTAAACAATTCAGGCCTCGTCAACACATGTTCTAATTGTTGGATTGATGTAAGATTTTGCAGAACATAATTTTTTATAAAATGACACCATATAAGAGGATGTCCAACAAAAAAATTCACTTATATGAATTTAGACCACGCTGAAGATTATATTGACAATAATGAAAACAAATTCATATTCATTTGTTTCATTTAAAAAATGACAAACCAAATAGTTACATTGTGACAGTTAACTAACCTTCAAAACTATTACTGCCACCGACAATTATCAGAAAAACTCAAAATATTTATGCTCAATGCTCATATCATTCACAAAATTACTTAAAATAATGGGACAATCTAATAAGAACTAAGCATTGGAACTTTATTAAGAGCAACAACCTTTCAGCTAATCTTATTATATCAATAAATACACCTAGCAAATCACAATTCAATAATATAAATACTGCATGCTAAAAGACTTACGAGATTTCCATACCTTTTTGAAGTCTGCATATTGTATTATTGAATAGGAAACTAACACAAACATTTGACCACTGCTATTTCCGGCATATTTTGTAAATAACTCCAAAAGAATTTTAAAAACACTTATAACCGTTTCCCTCGCTTACTCTAAAAATATAAACACAAATCCTCTCCAATAATAAGGTTGTAATTTCTGACAAGGTCATTAACACTTATACTGAATTGTCTCAAAAAAATTCCAATGCTTTGTAATAATTCCTTTTTGTATACAATAGAATTCATTATGTGACATACGATTCGCTAAAAGCAGTTTCTGGATTATTTGCAGGGTCTTCCAAATTTAGCATTGTCATGAGGATGAATTTTTTAAAATGTTGACGTTTAATTTTTCATTGACAATTAAATCTTATAACAAAAAAGACTAACGGTAATCTGATTATCAGTAGGCTGTTGATGAATCATCCTTGCTATCTGTGTATTTCAGCTTTTTTTTTATTTTAATGTATATGGACATTTCGTAGGTGAAACAGGTTCCTCCTTGCATATTTGCCATTTCATATTTCAACATATAAGAATAATGTGCGTTTTTCTTATAATGCATTTTTTCACAGAATCCAAAAATATTATGATTATCATATATCAATACTAAAAGAAAGTTCTAGAACAGATAACAATTTAAATAATGTCACATGGTTGGAAATATCGTTACACAACTTGGTCCAAGGTTTACAACCCTCTTTAAGTTTAATTTGATTTGTTGTTTACTTATACCATATCTATCTTGTACATAAAAGTGATTTGAATCAGGATATTTTCGATAACAGAGTATATAAATAACAACAAAACAGGAAAATATACCCGGAAACGTCAATTTTATAAAACACAATTTCCTGAAACAAATCTCATCACCTAACCTTATTAGAATGTGCATTAACTATTGGTTAAATAAATAAATACAAAAATTAAATCTTACTGTTCTGGATTATTAGGTATAATTTCTTCAGTATCGTTGCATTCCATACTCAATTCGTCTACCACGTCCACCATCTTGCACGTCAAGAACTTGCAATTTTGGTTAATGCGAATGAAGTCGCCACAATCGTTGCTGGATTCGAGGGTTGTTGACGTCAAATAATAGGGGCGTGGTGAGTGCCTCTTTGAGTGTTTCCATTCGTTTCTTTTTTCACCTCTACATTCTACCAGAAATTTGCGGGAAGTTTCAAAAATTAAAATAAATAAAATGTAAAGAAATAAAGCGTAAAACAAAAATTTGGCAACACTTATCCAAATTAAACCGTTAATTTGACTTAAAACAAAAGAAATCATGACATAATAGAAAAAAATTCAAAATTTTTTATAGTTTTATAAAATGCCTGACAAAAAATTATTTGAAGCTGTCAATAAAAATGTTAACAAGTTTGAAGTAAGACTTGAAAATTATATTGTTCCTTCATTACAAACAAATAAATTAAATAGAATCCGTGACAATGAACAAAATGATGTTAAAAACAGCACAACAGAAGAAAATAAAAACAATGAACCAGAAAAGAAACGAGCTTCAAAGACAGCTGACGATGAAACACCAGAGGAAAGAGCTATTCGAATTAGAAATGAGATAGTCAGCAGATATTCTGTCTTTGCAGATAGGCAGGTTAAGGAACCACCAAGATTGTGTATGTGGTTTTATATGGCAGAAAAAGATGTTGAAGATTTATTAAATATTACTACTACAGAAGATATTAGAAAGACAATTGGTAAAAATGGAAATTTGATAAAGTCTATATATTCAGCTTCTAAAATAGTTAATTTTGCAGATGATAAAATGGAATCAGAATATCCAAAAGGGATTAGTAGAGTACTAGCTATAGAATTAATGTATTCAGTTGTTAGATTTTGCCAAAAATGCAGTTTCAATTTAGCACAATCTGGAGCCTTACTATCTATATTTTATTTAGTGCATGAATACTTCCTAAGTTCTCTTCATACAAGTGCTGAAAATATTTACAACTTTTTTAAAGAATATATGCTACTACACTGCTTTGAAGTAATTTGAAATATCTTATATTTTTTATGATTTTATTGAACAAAAATATAATTTCAGTGTCCACCTGACAGTATGAAACTCTTTAGTTACAAAGAAAGCACACATATTGTTCGATATTTTTGCTCACTCTATTTACGAAATCTACCTTTAATACGATTACTAACTTTACCAAGTTTTGGTTTTGTTTTAAACTATGAAATACCACCAGACCCATTTGAAGAAATGGGAAAGAAAGGAAAAAATGGCAAGGGAAAGAAGAAGAAGTAGTAACATAGGAAAAAAACATCAATCTATACCAATATGTCCTTATTATTATTACAATTAGTATTAGATATTGTCCTCAGAGTATAAAATATTACAGAAAAAAATAAAGAGATACAATATAACCTAATGTACACACTCATACTATTAATAACTAAGTTGACTATTTTATATATAATTAGAAAAGAAAAGTAAATAATAAATACTATTATATAAATATATTACTGGTCTCTTGTTACTACATAGTCGTTGCCTATCATTTTGCTCTGCCAGAACTTGTTTGATTTCTGAAGTTCCTCATTTATACTTTCAACTTTCTTCAGGCAGTGGTTTAAAAGTGAAGAATCTTCTTCTACAAATTGTTCTTCATTATACTCCTTAAAAAATTATTTAATAGTTAGCAAGTTCAATTTGGCAAAAAGTTACTTTAGATGAGGAATTTAACTTTACTGTAAAACACGTAAATCTATTGATTATTCTAAGCATGGGATAAAACGTCATCAAATATGGTCGTCTTGTATAATTACTTTTTTGTGTTGTACCTACTAACAACCTTAGAGTAGTGAATATTAATATTAAAATCTAATTTATAAGAAGTCTCTGAATTCCACTTTAATATGTACAACTATAATACATTTTTTATTGATAGACAGAAAGTTAAATTACAGTGCTTAAAATTCAATGTTTTGTTTGGTTCAGAACAGCCACGTAGCCAGGGGAGAGGCTCGAGGCGCTGAAACCCCTCCCAAAAAAATAGTCTTGATACAGGCCTGATAAAGAAAAATTATAATAAAACCCTTTTCCTCCATTTCTTAAAATTTCAAAGCCCCCCCCCCCTCCCCCGGAGAAAGAATTCTAGCTACAGGCCAGGTTCAGAACTAACTAAATTAATTATGTGGCTATTCTTTGCCCTTAAACCACCATATCTGCGATGTCCCGTCTTTGATAGATGCCTGCAAAGTTAGGTTAAGTTAGCTTGAATTAGGTTATGTAAGATATATGATTTTCTTCACTGCTTTAATGCAGAAATAGATTTTGAATTTCTAAACTGCTTTCAGAGCAGGGGAATGTTTTACCAAACAATCAACCAAACAAAAAACTAGTTGACTAAACAAACGTTACAATTTATTGATAAAGTAATGATATAGATCTGGGTTAAACATTGTTATCCAGCTAGAAGTTGTTAGTAATATGCTCATTAGACAAGTTGGCAGACTAAATTGTTGTTATTTGATAAGTTGTAAAGTGCATATTAACGCTTCATCCCTCTTTCCAACTAAGGAATGACAGCTTGAACTGGGTGACAAGCATTGTTTGTGACCAGGAGAAGGTAGCATGCTATTGTACTACCAATCAAGAGCTTTTTCATCAGCAGCATGATAATGTGCTACCTGCTCCTGATAAAAACATTAACTATAACATACCATGACAGTAGAAAAAAATAGAAAAGCAAATGAATATAAAACTCTAACTGACGGGAAGGTTAATTTAAGAATCAAGAACAAAATACATGTAAATTCAAATTAAAAAAACAAAATAGGAAGCAAACAACTTTGATATTAAAAATCTAAAAATAACAAAACAGAAGCAGTGTACAGTACGTTTTTATATTGTAGAATTTTTTGTAGCAGTGCGCTTTGAAGTTTCACTAATTAGAGTTACTAAATACATATTTATACCGGGTGTTCTATTTAACTTGAGACAACTAAATATCTTGAGAAATAAGCATTGTATGAAAAAAAATGTTCCAAATTAACCTTTAATAGTATCAAGGAGGATGTCTAGCTGTGTAAAAATTAGCCCGCCCCCACCGCCCCCTGGGGATAAAGCGGGGGGCAACTTTGAAATTTCAAATGGGAACCCACATTTTTTATTGCAGATTCGGATTCCTTGAAAACAAATGTATAAGTTCTGTTCGAAACATTTTTTTCGAATCGTGATAAATGGCGCTGTAATCAGTGAAAATTAGTTTTTGGCATTTTCTTGAAGAAAAATCAACCACTTTTATGCATAATGATTCTAAAATTATTGTCGATTAAAAAGCAGTGTCTCTGATGTCCGACCATGGATTTCCATGATCGTAGGTGGCGTTGCAATCAACAAAACCAAAACAAGTTGAAAACAAAATAAAATGAAAGTAAAGTAATCTCAAAAACAGAAACAAAATAAGTGAAATAAATTAAGTCAGAACAATTCTTCAATAACTAGATTTCTTAAATTTAAGAAAAGTAAATTTCAGTTCAGTTTAAGTACTGCGAGCATGTACCATGGAGAGAAGCATCCCATTTGAAATTTCAAAGTTGCCCCCCGCCTCATCTCAAAGGGTGGGCTAATTCTTATACAGGCAGACATCCCCCTTGATACTATTAAAGGTTTATTTGGAACATTTTTTTTATACAATGCTTATTTCTTGAAATATTTAGTTGTCTCAAGTTAAATGGAACACCCGGTAGATTAGAAGTCTGTCATTTGTGTCATTGTTTTAATAAACATGAATTGTCAAAGTAGCAATTTTTGGTTTATAGGTTGTAAACTTAAATTTAGCGCATCCGCAGATTAAATAAAGGTCAGATATTTCACTTCGACAGATTTGTGGATTCTATTGCTCTTTCTCTCTCTCTCTCAAAGTAACTCCCAGAGGTTGCTATTTTGACATGTACTGTGTAAGCAGCACAGCGTGGTATGCACTTTTCATAAAAAGCGCATAAAAGAGTAAGCGTGGTAAACTCCCGGAGCTGCAAATGTACATGTGCAGAGACAAAAAATGGGAACATTGGTGAAATAGGGAGTGAAATATCTGACCTTTATTTAATCTGTGGTGTATCTATGTCGTACACTGTAAAAATTTGATAGAATCAAAGCCTACCCCAAATTCTGTAATAAAAAAAACAGGCTATAGTAATAAATGAGAAAGATTGCTTAAAATAATTTTATCTGGGAAAACAATTATACTTACTTCATAAACATACCAGTCGAAATTGTTACTATCTGTGCTGTTAGGGCTAACAGAGCCTGATCCTTGTGAACTAGAATTCCACAACACTTTTGAGGCATTCTGTTTCATTGATGCATTACTTGGTGTAGTTTGACTTTGTGTGGCTTGACAACCACCACGTTGCCTTTTACAGGTACCTTTCAAACAACAAGCACATTTCGATTGTAGATATCTAAAATCAAATACAATTTAACATAAACTCAGGTATTTTTCATTTCATTCCAATATCTAAATAATTTGTAATTCAATTGCAAATAATTTTATTGTAAGCCAATTGAAAATTGTTTAGCACATTTTTACAAATCTTTTAACTGACATCCTGCAATACACTTTGACCAAACTTAGATACCATTTTATACAGAGTGTCTCGTAAATGTGGAACATTCGTAATTCTCCTTTTTTATTCCACTCATACACTTGCTCGAAGTGCAATTATCATTTTTCCACATGGGACAGGTTGAAATAATATAGAGGGTGTTTCATTAATAACTCGAAATATTTTAATTGTAGAATCCTGAGCTCAGAATATTAAGATTTAACCCAAATCACTTAAATAAAATATGGCTCCTTACTGAGTTACAGGGTGTTTTATAACAAAATGGTTCTTTTCAGAACCATAATTTGTTTTTAAATGTTGAATGCATTTATTCGTTTCAAGAAATTTCAATAAATAACATTATGTTTTTCTGTTAATAAGGATTAAAGTTTCATTTGCGTAATAAATGCAATTCTATGACCCAAAAACACTGAGATAATTAATACATATTAAAATCAAAATAACTGTGCCACTTCATTTTCAACTTTAAACATCTCGAAAAATAATGACTATATTGTTATGATTGAAGAGTATGTTATTTACATAGAAAGTATTGGAGAATCGAAAAATTGTGCTAAAATGGCAATTCCGCCAGTGGCGTAGAATTTGGGAAGGGTCAATCATTCACTTGCCCCTATCGTACGCCTCTGGTAGTAGCCAGAAACGATTATTTAACATAATTTAGTAGGGTGTACAGTACCTACACTTCCTGCCAAGTATGACAAGGATACATCAAATAGTTTTAAAGTACTGGGTACAAATAGTTTTTAAATTTTTAAATAAAACACCCTGTAACTCAGTAAGGAGCCACATTTCATCTAAGTGATTTGGGTTAAATCTTAATATTTTGAGCTCAGGATTCTACAGTTAAAATATTCCCAATTATTAATGAAACACCCTGTATAAGGATCATTTGAATCTGTTAAAAACTTTTACATAATGAAAAATGCATGTTCCATCCCTTCATATAGAATGTAAATAAATAACACTGAACAGAGTGAACTCAAAGCATCCTTGAACAGATTCTCCTGTCCCTATGCTGCATTTGCTTTAAGCAGCACACAGAAAACATAATATAAATAAGATAGTCAATGATAAGACAAGTGAGAATTTTATAAATGTGTGAGTAGTAGTCTAGAAGAACATAATCAAGTCACATTCCTTTAATGTTTATGACCAAATTAGATTGATAATAACGTGATTTACAGAGAACTTTTCCTTTCTGATTATATAGGGGTGCCTGAAGAAATCACCTGGAATGTGATTCTAAAACGTGTGTGAACATATTGCACGTACAAATTTCATTTTGAAATTTCAATTTCAATTTGAAATTTGTATGTTTCATTTCATTTGAAAATGGTCTCAATTTTAGAGAAATTCCTAAGGTATGGGACAAAAGTAAATGGATAAATTAACAATTAAGTTTTCATGAACAAAAGTTTTTATTTCATTTATAATTTTTTTTATAAATTATTTTTACATTAAATATACAAAAAAAATTAATATAGGGCATCAAGACCTTTTTTCTCAATAGATCTTAATTTTACACTTTGCAGCATCTTCTGGAACATCAAAATGTTTTTTTTGGAACACATTTAATCTTAATCACAAACTGATCCTTAGTTTTAGCTGTACGCTCATTCTTGTTTACTTCTTTAGCCAGAAGTACCCAGAAATGTTCAATGGGACAAGCTGCTGGGATATTAGGTGGGTGTGCCTTTTTTTGGTATGAAATCAATATTTTGGCGTTTCCCTTGCATAATGGCAGGATGCAAGATCAGGCCAGAACAAGATTTGGTTTCTTGAGTGTTGTTTCTGAATAAACTTTTTTAATTTGTTTAGTCAACACTTGATATACGTATCGGTTTATAGGGCAAATCCCTTTGATGGTTCAATGAAGAGGTTTGATATTTCCTTCTTGGATATGGCAGCCTACACTAAAACTTTCAGTTTGAACTTTGTTTTCCAGGTATATTTAATGTCTCCTGGCATGTCTTTAACATTATCCATATAAAAACCACAGTTTTCATTTAACATAAAAGAAGAAAAAGTAAAGTACTTTTCATCGTCCATCACTAGCATTTTACCCAGAGTAAGAAATTTTCGACGAAGTAATCAGCACTTTCAGAGGAAATCAGCAAGTTGTTTTGCTGAATACCTTGGCAATTTTACTCGTTTGCAGTATTTTAAGTTCATTTTTCTCAAATTTCAAACAATAGTGGTGTGTGAAACATTTTGATGATGATGATAATTTTCGGATACTTGCACTAATTTTCTCATTTACAACTTTTTCACCTCTTGCAATTCCAATTTCGGTGGATGTCCTATTTTCTTTCCACTATTCCATGGCTTATTATCCTCAAACTGTTTAACTATACCGTAAATTGTCAACTGTCCAATATTCTTGTTTAGAAACTGCTTCACTTGTTTTTTATCTACCCATCTGAGTATTTCATAAACCTGTTCTTGTTTCGACAATTTCATAATGATGACAAATTCGTAACTAAGTGTTCTACTAACAATTAAGTTGTCAAAACAAATGCCTTGCAAGTTTAGCAAGATCCAACATGTTTCAACAGTGTTATTCTAAAGTGAAGTTTGTCCATTTACTTTCGTTCCATACCTTATAATGTAATTTATTCACACAAATTCAAGAATCGCACTCCTGGATCTTATTAAGATTGGGTTTGATTTCTGTTATTTTAAAATTTTTATTATAAAAAAAACGTTGTTCTTCCTAAAAGCCATCTCTCACATGACAAGCTGAACTCCAATCTCTACTAATCAATTAGTAGACAAAAGGATAAACGGTAACAGAGAGAGGATCAAGCCTTGGATATCTGCTTGAAAGAACTACTGAGATACTTGTACATAATGGTGGTACTAAGATGAAAATTTTATAAGAATTCTTATGAACTAGAATGTCAGCAAACTTTTTAAAAGCATGTTTGCAATCTAAACCGACCGGCAAAAAAAATGGCCAAGCAGAAATATTTCCAAAACCACTGTAACAATTATTATTTTAACCAGTGATTGTTATTTGATTTAAGAACCATTCACTGTTGACACAGGATGTACTGATTAGCTCAAATAAAAAGACAAATTAATACAGAATTAAATTTAATTTAAGCAGTAACAAAAACAGCCTAAATACGTCATTCAAGCACCGTAGCATTGAAATTAATAATTTTTAAAGTGGTTTTGCGAAATATTTCAGGGTGGCTGGTTTTTTTTGCCGGTCAGTTTATAAATACAGCTAAATCCTCTTTTCCATCATTAAAATACCAATGTCCATGTAGAAATAGCAAGAAAAGGTTTTGGATGTTGGCATTGGAGAAAATTTTCTGTTGAAACTCTGAAAGAATATAGAAAGTAGACATAAGTTTTTTCAGTTTGTCAGCCAAGGTTCTTTTAAAGATTTTGCTAAAGATGTTGAGAAAAGCGATGGCCTGATTGGACAATAAAAATAAGTCCAAAAGGTTTTTGATAGGTTTTAGAAGCATGACTAAATGGCAGTTTTAAAAGTTGTTTGGAAATGTTCACTACAATGGTATTTATTGAAGATACTTAAAACTAGTTCGAAATAAGGGCCTGAATCCAAATACAATAATGGTTTGGATTTGGTTCCAGTTCAAACCTGAATACTTATAATGGTCCCAATCCCAGTTACAATTTCATAAAAGAAACGATTCTTTTCTGCAACTTATTTATAATAAATAAGTTAAAATGTATGATAAAAAAACTGTGTTCAAGTACAATTTAGTAATACAATTTCAAAAAGTTTAGAAATAGCAGTTCTGATTCTGGTGCTGATTCAAATCTTCCAGAAAAATACAGGTTTTTGTTCAGTTTTTTTTTGTTTTGTTTTGGTCAGTGCTTTTGATTATAAAAGGCTTTTAGAAAAACCAGCAAAGCACTTTCTGGCAAAAAATTTTTCTCTGGAGAGAAATCTTTGCTTAGCAGTAATGAAGACAACACTATCAAACCCATCTAGATAGGTCAAAGAGTTTTCAGGTCCACCTGAAGAGGAACTATGGGAAGAGGGCATAACTGTAAGGTGTTTAATTAATTAATAATAAAAATTGATAGTGTTTTCTTTGACTAGTCACAGCTTAAAGTTTATTGTCTTCAATCACAGCTGAAACAGAAAGCTAACCAATGTGCCTCCCAATAACAAGTAGTTTGCAATCAGACAATGTGTTGAATCAACTGCATCATGAGTTCTAATAAACATTGGACAACTTGGATGGGCTAGAAGACATATCTTGAGAAAACAGCAGGTGATCTATTAAGCAGAAGAATCTGAATGGACCTGTAACCTCTACCGCATCCTTTACAATAGTAGTGTAAACTGTAGCCCTCAATACAGGAATTTTGAAAGGAATAAATCAACTGGGGATGATTTTAACTATAAGCTTGGAACTAGTCCTTCAATATAATAATATGAAAGAGGGCTGTATATTAAGATTCTTTCAATTTCATTACTAATAATGATACTCTGCTACAAAATAAATTCTTATAAAATTGAGTTCAATGTCTATTGGCCACCCATAGATCAATCTCTAATTATCATGTTGAATTAATATAATATAAACTTCTCATACAATTTAATCAATTAGTACAATTAAAGACAAATTAGGAGAATTCAACTTTTTTTTATAACATAAGTACAGGAATACACTTCAAAATGTTACAAACTCTAATTTACTTACGCATTATGTTGTTTTAACTTATCAATAAGGAATTCATCATCTTGAAGTTTTTGTGTAAGTTTTTCATTGATTAATGCTTGATCTTGTAACCATGCACGTACATTGGTTATAACATTTCGACTTTCAACACAAATTTCATCTCTACACATCTTATGATCAACTACTTCCATTTGTAATGTTATCACAGAATCGTTTAGCTGTTGATATTTATCATCTAGGTCACGATATTGGTGCTGAAGTGAATGCAACTCTTTTTTGAAATTCTTATTTTTGGTTTCAAGTGATGTCTTTTCATCTTGTAGTCTTTTAATTTCACACAAGCAGTGATCAACTTGTGCACTTTTCTCTTTAAACTGCTCCTCACTTATGACTGTTGTATTCTGTAGTTGAGCAATTTGAGAAGTGAGCATCTCATTCTGAAATCAAAGTTGGAAGCCATCCATTAAATTATAAATAGAAAGCAGGCATATAATGTGAAATGTGTAACAACAAAGGATAAGATATAAAATATTTGGTAAGCATAAATGATTATTAGTTCAGTCTACATTGATAATCCTAGTTGTCATAGTGATAGTACTATGAATTTATTTTCAATAAAACAAACACTACTACGTGAATTTAAGCACTATCAATATAATACCAGTAATTCTTTTATTGTCAACCCAACAACAATACCTCTTTTTGTAATTTATTATTTGCTTGATATAGTTTGTTTGCTTCATTCTTTAAAGTGATTATTTCCTCTTGGGACAAATTCATTTGATGATCCTTTTTCATCAGTTCACTTCTAAGAATACTACTTTCTGTTTCTAATTGATTTAAACATTCGCTAAGTCTTGCTTCTTCCATCTTTAACACCTGTAACTTTTCCACAAACTCTTTTTCATATCGTGAATTTTCCTGCTGAAGTTTCGCTTCTCTTTGGGTAATTTCAATAATCTGAGCTTGACTTTTTTTATAATCTTCATGTAAATTCTGGTAATTATTTTCTGTTCTTGTTAATTTTTCATTTAACTCTTGGATCTAAAAAACAAAAACATACAACATCTCAGTAATTAAAAGAAATCACAAGTGGAACTTACGGTATGCTTCAAATCAATCAAATCATCTTCATAATGCACCTTAGATCCTTCCAACTGTTTCTTTAAACAATCTATTGTATTACACTGAACTCGAAAGTCTGCTTCTAATTTCTTATTTTGCTCAATCTTTTGATTTAATAAATCTTTCATCTTAAGCAACTTGTCTCTCAATTCGGTCAAGTTACCACGACAACTTTCAATTTCTTTCTGGCAATAATCAGAACGTTCTTCACTTATTGCACTTTCTTGTTCGTAATCTTTAATTTGATTCAATAACTGTGCAAGTTCACATTTCAGTTCTTTATTGCAGCATAATGTTATATCCAACTTCTTTTGAGTGTTATAAATTGCATCTTCACATGTATTTACTTCTAATGTTTTCTGGCCAAGCATTTGCTGTAATTCTTCTATTCGTTCAGCATTGATGTGGTTTATTTTTGTTTCACGTACTAATTCTTGTTGAATTACCTCCAGCTGATGTTGAAGTTCTTCATTTGCTTTTTTTAACATGTTTTGAATTTCATTGCTGTCTCCCTGCAAATGATAACTTTACATTAATTAAAAATAATTAAGTAATTAAAGTTGAAGTACAGAGAGTTTCTCAATGAAAAAACCTTTCAATTTTACCTCCAAAGCAAAAGGTATATATATATATATATATATAGCAATCAGGAAAATCATGCAAGACCGCTCTTCTCCAACTAATAAATAAAATACAGAATGCAATAAGCAGCCAAGAAATAACCTTGACTGCCATATTCTTGATATCAAAGAAGCCTTGACCAAACTTTCTTCAAGTCTATGATGGCTGTAGCAACAAGACGTAAAACAGAAGATACAAAAATACAATAAACAATACAATTACAATTAACACTTTCTGGCCAGTTGCTAGGGATGTCAGCAGCTAAAGGATGCCTGCAGGATAGATGTTTTATTCCCCTGCTGTAAGATCTTACAGTTAATGAACTCCTACTTGAACTAGATTGATGGTATGTACCTTGGGTGTACAACAATCTGTCTCCTTATCCTTTGTTAATTAAATTTGTTATTTAGAATTAATTAAAATAACCTAAGAATTAATAAAGGATGAAAAACATGGTTGGTAATTAACAAGAAAGAGACGAATAGTTTGTTCTATTACATAGGTCTGTTATACCCAGGAGTATGATGATGATTAGGTCATACTCATTATGGAGAGACATACCAACACTACTCCAAAGCTCATGCAAAGATCTTTAAACATAATAGAAAGTCGATGCATCAAGAAAAACCTTAGTGTAAATGCCTAAAAAGTCTAGATTCTATTATGCTTTCACAGTTTTCTTGCATGAGGGTTGGCAATGAACAGAATAAAACCTCGTTGCCAAATTTATTTCCCTCTTTGAAATAGGAATATTTAAACGGTTAGGATGTCTCTCTTGCAAATAGATTATTCCCATAACAATTTGATATTGTTTCTATTATTACAGGTGTATTCAAAAAGATATCTAAAAAATGCGCAAAGTTTATTCCATATATGGCAAAAGTACATATGAAGAGGACACTTGAAGATTCCAAGCAAACTTGCCCTGTGCTTCCAGTAGAAGAAACAGGAAGATGGGTAGCGTCAATTTTCAAGGTACTGCTAATTATTAATTCATTAAAACAGATTTGACATTTTCTGATGCTGTGAATTTTTAGGTTAGCTAAAGAATTGTTTGGACTTTGTTAAAAATTCCATTTGAAAAAGTAAATGAAAAACCTGACAGATCTCCTAAAACAAATACTTATCAAAATTATATCCAAAGAATGAACATTTTACTTCGGAGAAATTACTGAATGAAACTAGACAACATTTGGAGTATGAGGGTGGGCATACCAAATTATATAAAATTTTAAAATCAGTGGTTATGAATACAAACATGTTTAATGAACGCAAGATTTTATTTGATCAAAAACATGTCGTTGTAGCCAAAATTAGTTTTCTGAGAAAATTCTTAGTTTCAATATTTCAGTAACGTAGCATTTGTGTACCTCAACAAAACTTGGATTGATTTTGAACCGACAAAAGCACACAATATTTCATTGAATTTTAATTTTGAAAGAACATGATCATGAGGTTCTTAGATTGTCACCATACCATTAAAATAACCTAATCAAAATGGCATGGGGGTGCTATAAGTCTTAATATAACAAGCACATAAGTTCTTGACCTGCATCTATGAAAAATGTATAGAACTTATAGCTTGAGTCTCTTTCAAAATGTGCTCCCAACATGTGGCAAGATCTTGTAAGCATTGTATAAAGGTAGTTTTACACTATACTTTTTTTCATCTAGAACTTTGACTAAATTCAAAACTAGCTCGACTTGGATAAGGTACATCAGAACAACTGCTCCCATGTTTTCCATGCTAGATTCTAGATTTAAAACTAGGTCCGGTCCCATTTTTCAGCCAAAGTTGTATACTAGACCTGCACATTAGAGCGATTTTCAGTGGTACCAACCTTTTATAACTAATAACTTTTTCATTTTCAACACTTTTAGGATTCATAACAGTCTTCTATGTTTTGCACTAGTATTTATATTTTTAAAACTTATTTACTCCTTTAACCTAAGAAAAACAAACACAAAAAGTAACATAACCTCAAGATTTTTTATGTATTCAGAATACAGTGTTGGTGACATTGGCAACAACTTTGGCAGCTACCTTTAAAATCTCCTAAATAGAAGAGGAAAATTTAAATCTAGTGTACTAACTAGTTTAGTAAATAGTTTAGCCAAAAAAAGTATAATGTAAAACGGCTTTAAAACTTATTTTGGTAGAGTGAACTAAACATATGGGACATCTGTGTTTTGAAAATATTCTATCTTTTATTATTTCACTGGAAAAATCTGAAACAAAATCAGAAGGTGAGAGTAATAAAGATTCTAATATTTTTCTGATGATTTAATGGAGGTAGAATTTGAATCAATAATATTGTGTTCGTCGGGTTGTATTAAAGTAATAAAACTAATTATGTATGAGAAAAGACTCACTTTGAATATGTTATGTACTTTTATTGATAACTGTAAAAACATATGTGCTCTCAAATTCACAATAACAACTTCTCTTTTTTTTTTCTGCTCACATGGCAACCGAAATTTAATTAAGGAATATAATAACAAATAACACATTTGGCTATGAAATTTTTAAAAAATATTACTCTTTAGAAATTTATAACTTTAGAATACTTGCATTTATTAAATCAGATCTATTTTTATCCTTAGCCTTTAGATTTTAATACCGAAATAAAGCTCCACACTGTTCCTGTTGATATCCTAGTTTTAAGAGTAAAATATTTCATCAAGAGTGGTGATAACAATGCCTATCCTGGTTTGTTTTATTATGGCTGCATTGTCAAATAAGGACAAGAAAGTAATTAGTAAATGAAGACAGACATTAGTTTCCTTTCTTCAATGTTAAATGTTAAATAGTGGTCCATAGTTAAAGTAGATTCAACATTTTCTCATCATCTGATGTATTTGCTGTACTACTTAATTAAAAACGAATGAATATTACAGCCTTCCATCTGTTTATCAGTTGAATTTTTACCTCAAAACCACCTACACACACACACAATGTAGCTACGAATTTTAACTTTGCAGATTAACAATTGTGTATATTATTTATATTTACAATAAATACTGTAAAGAATCTGCAAATGAAATAAAATCTTATTAAACTCCTCTAATGAGAAACAGTATTTACGTTATGTAACTGTAGATATTAATTTACAGTTAAAGTGATTGATCCTTTTTTATCTTAAGTTAACATTTTGAATTATGTGCTTGGTAAATTAGCAACAGTTAGACAACAGTTATAGTACCTACAGAAATAAACTTTCAGTTAAACTTAACTAACTATGAAAAAACTGGGCCTATAACTTACTAAACTGAAAACATAAATATTACTAAAAATGTTAATTCCATTTTATATAAAACTGACAACATTGCGTTTGTAGGTGGTCTGTCATGCAAGGCCAGTTTAAATTGAAAAACTAATGTACACAGTGCTAAACTGGGTGAATCTCCACGGCTAACCTTCATGCAAAAAACTGCGCACACATAATAGGTTATATACTTTATTCAGATGCATCAGAAACACTGAGGCTGCATAGTGACTAATTCTCAAAGTAGACCAGTGAGATAATAAATTATCCGAGGTCAATGCTTAGGTACACAAAAACAAATACTTGACAGGTTTATAATTCCATTGTGGCCAACATTTTATTTTAATGCTATTGTCTCCCATGCCCTCTGTATGTGCTGGTACAACCAAATTACTTAATAAAAAATCTTAAGCTTCAAATACAATTTTATCCAATTTTTTAGTATAGTTGGTTCTTTGCAACTCAGATTACATAGGTAGGACAACAAAAAAGTAGTTTACAACAGTAGGTTTAATGAACTGGAATAAAATCATTCGTGGTGGTTCACATGTTTAAGAGGTTAGCCTCATATCATTTTCAGTGGTACAGTGATACCCCTAGATAAAACTTTCATCTAGTTTTAAAACTGAATTGAAATAAACATATTCCTAACATTCTTTATAATGTTTCTTTTCGCTTACTTTTTCCTGATTTTCAGGTTGAAGCATACACGCAATTTTTGGGAAGTTTCGATTTGTTGTTGTATGATAACTAAAGTGTGTGTACACAAAAGAATTAGCCTTCATTAAATCAGTCCCACTCAAATGCATATCTCGACTGAGCTATAATTCTAAAATTAAATGTTAGTTTGGTACATGCACATTGCATTAGTAATTGTCAAATTTCAAATGTCTCAAAATATTTTTACTGATACCAACCCTGAAATAAGTGACTTATAGACAATAAATGTCACTAGGGAAAATTGACATGCATGACCTAACTCTTATTAATAATAGATTGCAAGTTACATTTTGAGATTCTAACTTAATCCACAGGCTTTACAGATAGTATGATGCAACTCTGGAACTGTCTAAACTCCAAAGTGTATCGGTGTAATAGGTATGACTACAGCTATAAAAACTTGTTTAAGCCTTCCCCCTCTTAAAGTTATCATTAAGGCAGAGGCAACAATGAGAACATAAAAGTGTGGTTGATTTTTCATTATACACTTATTAATTTTGTCAGAATCAAGTTTTTCAAAAAATTCAAATTTCCTGCACTCTTCCCAACAGACTAAGATAAAACAAAATCACCTATAAAACAAAAGAGCAGCAATGTAAAGAATAAGTTTTTTTAAATGAAACACTGTATATTATTGGATAATTAGGATGATTATGAAATTCTAAATACAACTCAACTTTTAGTTTTTCAATTGACCAATAAATACGGTCCTAGCAATAATAATTAGATTGCCAAAAGTAGGCTTTGCAACCGTGAAAAAACAGAATACTTTTTATTTAAACAGGGAAACATAGTAACTGCTTCAAAATAACAAACACGTGATTAATAAAACAATATTGTTCACAACTCTAGAAATTATTCGAACCAGGGTCAGATTAAGACAAATGGGCATCCTAGGGTGATAACAATTTGATATCTATGCTATATAATGTATATTTAAAATAACTTGACAGTTGGTATCAGCACAGTACTTATTCCTCATGCAGTGTCCTAGGCTTTAGCCTAATCAGGCTATTAGATAATATAGCTCTGGTGCAAAGTCTGCTTTTGGTAATCATATTATTACAACCTCATTTATTGGTCAATTAAAAAATTAAAAATTGTGTTGCATTCAGAATCTCATAATCATTCTAATTATCCAATAAAATACAGAGTGTTCCATTTAAAATATTCCTCAAATTGTTAGTTTTATCTTAGACCATTGGAAAGAGCGAGAACCTATCTAACTCAAGTTATTGAATTTTTTTAAAGACTTTTATTCAGACGAAATTAACAAGCATGTAAAATGTAGGATAGCAGTGTGGTAGGTATATGGTACATCTACTAAGAAATATTCACATTTACAATACTTACTGCAATGTTTTGTGTTGCACGAAGTTCGCATGCAATCTGCACCAATTCTTGTTTAATACGTTCATTCATGTGATCTAGCTGTTGTTTTTCTGATTGCAGTTTGAGTACTTCATTCTTTAAACCACAAGTACATTCCTGTACAAAATAATATATGATTTAGTAATGAATGCAATAGCATTTAAAAATGTAAATACTTCAAGAAGCAGCTAAATTAACATAAGCAAGCGAAACTAAACAATTGCCAAACTAAACAAACTACCTCAAAGGATTTATACATTTGTTGATATTTGAGTAATCTCGTCTCTAACATAGCTACATCCTGGACAAATCCAAAATTTTCAACTTCCAAATCTATATTTATGTCACGTAAGTATTCCACTAAGCCACTTAAATTATTTGCCTAAAAAGAAAATGCAAGTACTCTAATCTTCATCGTTAACTTCACAAACATGTATTTACCTCATCATTGTAAAAATGGCATCGATTTTCCAACAGTGTATACAAGTTTTGCAAGTGGTTAATGTATTGAATATAATTATTAATCTAAAACTTGTTAATCTTTAAAAACTTACAAATTATTAAATCTAATGGTATACATATTTTGAACTGGAATTTAATATTCTCTACAGTGTTAATACTACAACACTGCATGCATTGGTTATAGTTTTATCAACAACATCTTCTTTAGAATTCCTTCTAATAAATTTTTGTACTAATAACACACAGACAGAACACTTCCAGCTTGCGTTGGTCACAATAGTTTGATGATAACAACAAAACACAATAATTATCACCGTGAAAAAATATGCATATATTTTGTTTTATAATCACATTATAAAATTTGTACCATCTTGGTTATTTTACAATTATTCTTACATATAAGATTAGTACTTAAAATTAACCATAAATAATTTTAAAAATACTGTCGCTTCATAAATACTCATCTATAAAATAATACCAAAAAAGAAAAGCTCAAAGCTTTGTAAGTAACTACAAAAAACAGTAAAATTAAAAAATCCTTTTTTAAGTAATTAAAGCTACAAAAAGAAAGATAAATAAAAAGAAGACTGGTAACCATGCATATTAAGTAGTAGTTAAATGACAAAAATCACAACCAAAATATGACACAAAATTTCTAAACTGAATTGACATTAATAGCATGCTCTGAAATATCACAACAACAAGTGCATGTCAAATATCATGCACAGACTTATTATTTGTAGGTTTATGAGTAGTTGATGATGAACCAAGCCAACGAGAAGCCCAACCTAAACTCACTTCACTAGATGACTTTTGTTGTAATTCATTTAATTGATGTTTAGATGTGATGAGTGCCTCTTGTAAATTTAAGATTGTCTGTCGTTGTTGAGATATCTAGCAATAAAAAACACATTTTTAATTAATTTAATATTTTGTATTTATTTTGTGAAGTGTATAAACAAAAAAGTAATGAGCAGAGCTATTTGCTTGTTTTTTTTTGTTAAAATAATTCCAATGCATATCTGATTGTTGTAAATCTAAACATTTTAATTTATTAATTTTTCCAGTTTAAGAAAATGAAAAATAAAAAATAACGACATGTACAGGTACTGTATTCTTTTCTCTACAAAAATCCTATGTACACTTATACTCTAAAATAACTAGGGGAGCAAATAATTAGACATTAAGAATTTACTATTGAAATCTGTATGGTGCGTTATCCAGTTCAACAACCCACATAAAAAGAAAGCAAATTATGAGAAAACCTGATGTGATGTAAGATTTTTATAATTATTTCAAGATTCTACACATGAAAATGTATTAAGATCACCTAATTTGATTCAATTTGGCAATTCATTACTGACCAGTGTAATTATTGTTGTTTATGCTTTGTTGCCATGATTACATAGAATTTATATTAAATTGTTACTTTGATTTTTTTTTGGGAGATTTAAATATCTAATTCCTCATAAAAAATATTATGTACAGGTTGTCACTATGGCTTAGTAAATGGTTTTCAAAAGAAACTTTTTTTATTCTGAAATCAAATTGTTTGAGCCCTCAAGTAAAATCAATATCCCAAAGCTACTCTTTTTAGAATGGTTGTAAAAGGGTACCTAAAGGACAGTATAGTTTTAGTGGTCGAGGTGACCACACCAATGGCAGAAATAAATAAAGTAAATTTGCTATACTCAAGTGAGTTGTTTTAATTTTTATAAAGAAGAAATCCAGCACATTATCCAACACAAATGTAAAAACAAAATTCAAATGTCATGGCCTACTTTAGAGATATTAGTGAAAAATGATTTTTCCTCAAAAATAACTTTTCCTCGTGTCTTGCTTATTTAAAGAGTTATCAAGAAATTCTTCAAAAACAGTATAAAGTTTGAAAGAGAGTACCATGTTATTGGAAATTAGATTTTTAGTAAAAATTGCCTTTAAAATGATTTGATTAACTCTTCAAAACAATAAGCAAAAAAGAAGAAAAGTTATATTTTTAAGGAAAAATCATTTTTCCCCACTATCTCTAAAGTATGCCATGATATTCAGATTTTGTTTCCACATTTGATTTCAAAAATATATTTGCATCATAGTATTATAATTGGTTATTGCTGTGGAAGAGACATACAAAATAACTTGCCTCCCTCAAGAAGTGCCACAAGTTCTTCGAGTATCACAGTTGCCTCGTAGGCTATAATTCGATACCCATGACATAATTCCAATCGTGGTTGCCAAATTCATTATTTAAGATGGTTATGATTTTATGAATTAAACACCATCGTCATTCGTTATATACATAATTATTCTGATTTTATTTATTAATCCGCAACAGCACGCTCAGCATATTTCCTAGCGTCAATTATCAGCTGACGGTTTATGAGGCAACCATGAGTCTAAGAACCATAGGCAGTAACTGCCCACTTACCAAGAAAGCAGTAAAACAAATTGATGTTTTTTCTCATTTTATGTAGAAGAACACAAAGAATTTTGTTTAATATTCATGCACCATCTCTTTTAGCCGCTATGCCTTTTTTGTAACACTCATATCAAAAATAACTATTAACACGACACCTTTCAGAAACATGAATTTTATTTTCTGTGCAAAATTGAAATGTTATATGTTTAATGTTACAAGTACCCCTAATTCCTAGGTCCATTTCTCATTTAGGTTGGTTTTAACAACTCAACTAACATTCTTATTTGATCCTTTGATTTTTATTATGTAGGGTATATCAAAAAGGTCTTACATAAACTATACAGTACTATTTCTTGGTCTATAATAGTGCAGAGATTTATTATCAAAAAGTTTTTATTTCTTACAGTATTTTTTAGTACCATGTTAAAAGAACGAACAACATGGTAACAGTGGCATGCTTTTTTTAAAGCATTGGTGCAAAGAATCGGGTTGCCTTTGACATCAAGTTGTTTAAATAGAAACATCAAATTTCAAAGTAAATCGATTCAGGGTTTTTAAAAATTTATTTAGAACAACTTAAAGTGTATTATTAGGTTACAAGAAAATTAATAAGTAATTTTAGAACTAATTAATAATAGAACAGTAAATTAAGAAGTAGAAAAATATGTTTTAATGGGATTTTAAAGGTTTGCATCACAAATACTTAAATAAGATAACAACACTAGAGCAAATGTGAGCAAATGTTCAAAATGACTTCCTCCAACTGCAACACATTTCAGAGTCCTGATTGGTAATTGGTTAATTGCCCACTTTATCATTTCTTTGGTAATGGTATTTGCAGCATGTTGATTTGAGCTTAAAGATTTTCAAGATTTAGTACTGGTGTTTGGTAAGCAATTTCCTTAATGTGTCCCCATAAAGGAATAATCCAGAATTCTAAAGTTAGGGGACCTCGGTGGCCTTCCTTGGTACTGGTCCACCACGACCAATTCATCTTTCAGGAAATTCCGTATTTAAATGTATATGAACTGCTACACCATAATGAGCAGGTGCACCATCATTCTGGAACCACATACTTCTAAAAATTTCCAAGGAGACATTATCCAATAGGTCTGCAAGGGTTTCTCTAATAGCGTTTTTGATTCACCCCTGCTGGAGCTCTCTGAGTGCTCAAAAATTATGCAAATACATCACTGCTCCTTTAGCATTTGCTCAATAATCGGCCTGTTCGAGCGCGAGTTGAGACACAACCGAACACGGAAAAGTGGAGGATGTTTTGTGGCAGCGTTCGTTAATTACAACAAAAACACGTTCATCAGTATTATATTATGATAGAAAAACAAGGTTATGCACAGCAAATGATGCAGATTGCTCCGTGTTGATCTGTCTCGTAAGTCAGAGTAACAGCGAGCACTCTGGGCGTGATTTTTAACCGAGCGCTAAGTTCAATTGAATACACAGACTGCAGTAAGAGCAAGTTGAATGAACAAATCGAACACGGATTTCACTCGCAGAACACTCTGAGGGTGCTCGAGAGTGGTGAATCGAAAACACTATAAGAAATTGCAAATAACTTTTAGCATTCCGCATCTTCTGCTTCAAGTGTCCTAATTGTTTATGCTCTGTCTCAATCAAGAGATGAAGTAAGTGCTAAATTATCTGCTTCTCTCCATCTTTGTTCCAAACATCAAATAACATTTGCACTTTCTATTATAGGCACCATAAATTAAAAGCAGATCAGTATACTCATCCAAGATATTATCAAACAACGTAATTTTTATGATATTGACAAATAAATGACATTTGAAAAGTATAATACTTTGAGTACTAAGTTTCTTGACAAAAACAGTACTTATAACAGTTGTTTTTTGAAAGACTAGGATGGAATGAAAATTTTAATAGCAGATTTACGTCTTTAATTTATAAGAGAAAATTCTTGTATACTTAATAAGTATAAGACCTTCTTGATACACCCCGTATAAATAAATATAAATCTGGTATTATGTTGTACATCATATATTGTTGTTTATTTTTCTTTACTAACAAAAAGTCAAGAGTGGGAATATGCGAGGTTGGAAATGATGAAATAAAGAGTGACGAATGACTAAGGTTCTACCATATTTTATTTAGGGATTAATATTTTCAATCAATTAACTTATCTGGATATTCCAATAATTGCAAGCTATCTTGTCAAATACACATTTAGATGTGGGTAGCACTAAGAAATTTAAAAGATAGAACTATTTGCCATGCCAACTTTGCATATAAAACAGTAATTTGAATTTAAATCATTTTTTCCTACAAAGGTCTGCTAAGTGCCACTTTACACAATAACAAATTTTTTTTTAGAATTTGTGAACAAATCTGATATAAGATTTTTTGACTCATAACAGTTTTTATAAAATTTGGTATCTAATTTGCTGCATAACAAATTTTTTAAAACATTTTCTAAATACTGATAAATTTGTTACGACACTGCCACAAAGCAATCACTAAGTTTGAGGTTAAGTTCAAGAGTATTTGTTAATAAAATTATAACACACACACAACGGCAGCATAATAAAGTGTATTGTCTTCTGTAGCACGCATTTTTATCAGAACAAATAATAAACAATCACGTTATTTAATTTGAGGTTAGAAGACTTAAATTCTATTTGTCAATCAACAGCCAGATAAAATATTATGTGCAGTTGCTATTTATGCACATTTTCTTATAAATTTGTTTCCAAATTTGTTATGATGTGTCATACATGTTTGATAAATATAGAATTTTTATCATAAAAAGTAAGCATCAAATTTGTTATCATGTAAAGCGGCGCTAAGATCAGATTTGCATGAAAGCAACAAATCTTTTGATATCTGTTTTATAACAGATAGAAATTCTTCTGTTTTTCTTGGCAAATTCTCTTTGATTACCTTGTCACATCAGTAATACCAAACAATATTGTTTCAAGTGAATTGGATGAGGTGAGGGAAAGAAATGCTTTCTATTGCTTCCACTGCATTACATACAGGGTCGCTAAAAAGTATGGAAACACGCTACCCCCGCAGAAACGGTAAGAGATAGACAAATGAAATTTGGAGAGCTTAAAGTAGGTATTTCTTCTCATGTTTTGTGAAGGTAATTAAAAACAAATCTTCAATTATTTTTTCGTACGGCCGCCATATTGGATTTTCTTAAATGGAACACCCTGTATATGACTTCATATTTGGATAGAGATTTTCAAGACAAATTCAATGATATAAGGGTTGCTATACTTATCTTGAAAGGTGTTGGAAATAATTGCTATTATTTTGTCAGGGGGTTTCCTATAAAAGTAAGTATGGAAACACGCTGCTCCTGCAAAAACGGTAAGAGATAGACAAATGAAATTTGAAAATCTTAAAGTAGGCATTGTTTACCATGTTTTGCGAAGAGAGTTAAGATCAAATCTTCAATTGTTTTTTCGTACGGCCGCCATCTTGAATTTCTTTAAATGGATCACCCTGTATATGACCCCATATCTCGATAGGAATTTTAAAAGCAAATTCAATAATATAAGGGTTGCTATACTTATCTTGAAATTTTTTGGAGATAATCGCTATTCTTTTGTCAAGGATTTCTTAACTTCAAGGACGGATTCGTAATCCAAGTAGTTCCTCCCGATTACTTGCAAAATTCCTTATGAACATTTCAAAAGAGATTGTTTCATTGCCAAGAAGTTAACGCAGCGCATTTTGAACACTTGTTATAAAATTATATGGTGTTTTTGTTATTATCAATTCGTCACCATTTGGTCTTATTCCACCTTTTTAGTTTGTTCTAGCATCGATCTATTACTTTAAATAAGTAGGGCTAAGGGCAAAAGTTTTACGGTTTTCTTTTACTTTAATTGCTTATAAAATAATCACACATCATTTTTTTAGTTCCATTGCGTTTGGTGTTTCACGGGTAACTAGATTTTGATAAAAATTAATAGTGAGATCCTTGACAAAAGAATATCGATTATCTCCAAAACCTTTCAAGATAAGTATAACAACCTTTATATTATTGAATTTGCCTTTAAAATCCCTATCGAGATATTGGGTCATATACAGGGTAATCCATATAAAGAAATTCAAGATGGCGGCCGTACGAAAAAACAATTGAAGATTTGTTTTTAATTACCTTCACAAATATATATATAAGTATAGCAATTCTTATATCATTGAATTTGTCTTGACAATCTCTATCCAAATATGAAGTCATATACAGGGTGTTCCATTTAAGAAAATTCAATATGGCGGCCGTACGAAAAAACAATTGAAGATTTGTTTTTAATTACCTTCACAAAACATGAGAAGAAATACTTACTTTAAGCTCTCCAAATTTCATTTGTCTATCTCTTACCGTTTCTGCGGGGGTAGCGTGTTTCCATACTTTTTAGCGACCCTGTATAATAACTTTATAAGTTCTTTTGCTGTCTCTCACTTTAGAAATAAATATGAGTGGTCATGCAAACTGTATTTATCTGAATATAACAATACAATACATAAATCCCATAAATCTAACAGAAATAAAAATACCTACCTCTATTTTAGATCGTTCTTCAGAAGCTTCTAGAACATTCACTGAATTCTGATATAAATCCACCTTGAATTAAATATTTTATATAAAAGATCTAATAACACTACTAATACTGCTATAAATATATACAAGCACTAATCTTGCTATTACATTATTACATAATTAAAATACTCTACATAATCAAAACAATCTAAATTTGTGTAAAACACTTTAAAGCCCAATCTTTTCATCAAAGAATAAATTTAATCTAAATATTAAATTTAGAGATGTGTCTTTCCATGAAGGAATAAACTTAACTGGCACATAAATCTATCTTAAGTGATACATTAACTGAGGGTTGCAGGGCTCCAGATTCAGTTAACCTTTACTGTCAGATAAATCTGAGTTTCTTCTTTCTGTACATTACATATTTCAAGAACAGTGTTTAGCCAAAGACTTCTGACAGCTTGTAGTATGAAAAGTTAGTTAAATGTCAGTAGCAATTAAAATATAATTTGAAAAATCTGGGTATTTTTTAATTACACTAGGTACTAGGTAATGTGGCACTTCAGTTACCTACTTCACCTGAATAAACACCTCCGTAAACCTTCACGTTGGAAGTTATAAATCTGATGTACATCTTTTTTTGGCTTCATTTCAATATTTCATTCTTGTATGCATGCAGTAGTTTCTCTTCTATTTAAATAATTTATAGTTCGTTTTTTTTCTATAATACCTGTTAAAGTACTCAACAGTTAGCAAAACATGCAGTTGCTTGGTTATTTTTATAGGCAATTCTAAATAACTTTTTGCTTACTTGAAAATCAGTTGTTTTCTTGTTTTTGACAAACGGATAAGGCATGTCATGTCTGTCACTACTCGTGTAAATCTCATTTCAAATACCATGTGATCAATTAAAAAAAATCAAGCTGGTCATGAAATTTAATATTAAGTTGGTAATGATACCCCACTGCGTTACATATCAACTGAAGATGCAGAAAACGCACACGCAAAAATGTGTAGGTTATGTCGGTTTATTGCTTTTTATTCAGTTGCAGTTTGTGCAGTAAAATAAAGTGTCATGAGTAAGGTTGCCAACTTTTTTTGAGAAAAATAACGTATCTTATCTTTTGAGTAAGAAAAAAAAAGTATTTTTGAAATTTCAGTTTTTATTGCCTTAAATACTAGTACAGTCAATGTGATTAAGAAACTGGAATTTGCCAAAGATCAGTAAGATTTTTTTTAAATTCCAGTTTCCTAATACATAAATAACAATAATAATGAAAGTGTAGCTTTCTTGAGAAATCACGAAATTTATCCGAAAACTTCAAATTGCTGTAACTTCTGACCTGTCGAAGATAAATTAGTAAATATATATATATATATATATATATATATATATATATTTCTGAAGGAAATGTAATGCTCTACAACTCCCTGTGTGACGACTTTTCTGAAAACATAAGGCTGAGGAGTTAGAAGGACAACTTCGACGAAAAATGCAAGGCAAAAAAGGTTTTTCAAAAATTACAAATTTGCGCTGGCGAAATCTCGGAAACTATAACACATAGAAAGAAAGTAAATATAAGCATTCTTGTAGAAAACTTAATTATCTTTTATTTTGTAAGGAATACTTTTCAACGTACGACGCACCATTTCCGAGTTATAAGCGAAAACCCGACAAAAGGGACCTTTCCATCCCCCCCTAAAGCGGCAGGGCTAGAGGCGAGGACTTTTGGTATCTTTGCCTCCTTACTACTTGCAACATATTTCTCAAGAGAAGAATTCTCCACAACCCCCTTTTGGGCATTCATTGAGAAATCACGAAATGTATCCAAAAACTTCAAATTGCTGTAACCTCTGACCTGTAGAAGATAAATTAGTAACTATTACATATTTCTAAAGGGAACTGAATGCTCTACAACTTTTTGCCTGACGACTTTTCTGTAAAACATAAGGCTGAAGAGTTAGAAGGACAAGTTTGACGAAAAATGTGAGACAAAAAAAAGGTTTTCGAAAATTATCGATCTTCGCTGGCAAATATCTCGGAAACTATAACACATAGAAAGATGATGAATATAAACAGTATTGTAGGAAATTTAATTAATTTTTAAAAAAATCAATTGATTTAAATCACAATTTAAATCATCGAAATCTTAATAAACTGTCAAATTAAAATGTTGTTTTTATTTTGTTTTCAAGTATATCAATTAAAGAAATGTGCATTGCATGGCCTGCTCGATTTTTTTTTCTATTTGATCACACAGTTCTAAATAGTGATTGTAAGTCCTAGCCTTTTCAAAATTATTGAATTTGCGAAGTCTGTCTGCCTGTCTGTCCGCACTTTTTTTTAAATTTTGAAATTTTGACTTCAGATTTGGATTCTCCATCAAAAACTAAGGACAATGTTGTGTCTTCATTTTTTGATATCTCTTCGGGAACATGGTCAAAATAGCCGCCGAAATTTGCAAGAAAATAACAAAATAAAGTTCGTTGTGATTATGCTTTGCATTCCCAGATGTTTTTAAAATAAAATGCACTTATGCTACACATAAAGATATAGTGTTGAAAATAACGATCTTATGATATTTAATCTTTTTTATTTTAATGGGTTTTAAGGTCTTTAAGAATTAATAAGTAATTTAATTAATTCAAGCTTTCGTTTATTGTTTTTAAACTTTGTTTTTTAAAAACAATTTTTATACTTCAAAGAATTTTTAATTTTTATACAAAAATATTAACTTAAACCAAATATGTATTAAAAAATTAACTTTTTTATTAATCTCTATACAATAATCCTTGAAAAAGTTTAAAAACAATAAACGAAAGGTTGGATTAATTAAATTACTTATTAATTCTTAAAGACCTTAAAACCCATTAAAATAAAGAAGACTACACATAAAGAATTAATAATGACTATTGATCTTAATTAATGACTTAATTCTTGAAATATGCAATAAACAACATGTCACGTAAATAAATAAAATATTTCAGCTTTTCTGTCACCAGAGGCATAATGCTTAGCTTCAATTGCTGATTGTTGATATATTTTAATGAAGCAGATTTTATTTCTAGCCCATGTAAATTAAGTGATTTCGAAATCAACAGGTATTATAGAAATGAATTCAATATCCCCCAAACAAAAGAAAAATATTGATATGTAGATCTTGGGATAAAACAAACCTCTTTCTTATCAATTACAAACCACATTTTTCATCCTTAAATTTAATAATTTTCTTGAGTTGCTCACTCATGGCAAACATTAAAGTATTAATGATGTCTTTATAATAGGTAGCATTACAATTTAAATTAATTAAATTAATTTAAAAATCTCTACCGCAGGTAGGATTCGAACCTACGTACCCTTATCTCGCATAAGGTGCATTAACCAACTATGCTACCAAGGTAGGTATTCTAGTTGGCTATATGTTTGTCATGAGTGAGCAACTCAAGAAAATTATAAAATTTAATACATCTAGAAAGATTCAAACTTATATAACCAACTAGAATACCTACCTCGGTAGCACAGTTGGTTAATGCATCTTACACAAGATAAGGGTATATAGGTTCGAATCCCCTGTGGTAGAGATTTTTAAATTAATTTAATTAATTTAAATTGTAATATTTTTCATCCTTATTAATTGAAGCATTGTATTCATAATCAAAATACTACCATAAAAATTAATAAAGGATGAAAAACATGGTTTATAATTAATAAAAAAGAAAGACAATTAGTTTGTTGTACCTTTAGGGCACATTGTCTATTGCATGTTCTGTAAAAGTGTTAAATTATGTCATATTTCTATATTATCTCTTTCTTTCGCACTATGTATCGCAAACATGTTTTTGAATATGTGCAGCAGTAAAAATTAAATTGGCTCTCTGTTAACTGCAAGTTGCGTTTGAAAAGATGCTTTTAGATAACTGGAACTTTAAATTGTCTAGTAAATATAACTACTAGTTAGTAATTGGCAACTTTATTCTGTCATGAAGAGATCAGACATAAGTAAGATTTTGAAAACAATAGTAACTTACTGCTTTCTGAAGGCTTTCTGATCGAATTTGTGAATTTCTTAACGCCTTTTCAAGTTCTGAAATAGTCTGTTTTAAATTAAGCGCCTCTTGATTGCGTTTTCCTCGTTCAATCTCTCGTTCTTTTTGTGTCTGTAAAAAGATCATTTTCAAAACATATTTATTGTAAATTTTCCAATAGTACCTACCTTTTCCAACATGTTTTCAAGTTCTGTAACGCGAAGTTGGTATTCTGCTTCTTTCTAAAATTAGAAAAGTTAAGAATGAATATATTTCAAGATCTATAAATAATTACTTCTTCCTTCAAACAGATACTACTAGTTTCGGTATTGGTATCGTTAGAAGCTACATGAACAACTTCCAGGCATTCTTTTTGAGATAAAGCTTCTTGCAAGTGACTAATCTTTTCATTTTGTGATCGATTCTACAATAATAATAGAATTTTACAACACAAATCATAAAGACTAGCTCTCATAAATATTACCTCGGCATTCAGAGCAATTACTTGATCAAGTGAATTACGATGTTCTTTCTTTACACTTTCTAGTTCAGCTTGAAGGCTTTCATATGTTTCTATTCTATGTCTACATTCTTCAAACTAAAAATTATTTAGTAGCATTTTTAAATTTATTCTAGCTTATAAATTTAAAATTGTCTTACCGACATTCCACAGCTCTGGGCAAGTCTTTCATATTCTTGCTGAAAATTAAATTATTTTAATCAATAGCAAACATTTCCATTAAAATTCTTACACATTTTTGTACTAAAGCTGTAAGTGCTTCTTCATATTCTATTTTCATTTTTTCATAGTTTTCTTTTTCTGATGCAAAATGCATTCCCATTTTTTCTGCAAGTTCCACGCTCTCCCTATGCTTTTGCCTATATTCATCCCTTTCATTTTCCTAAAATGAAAATAGGCATTATCAGTTTCAAACTCTTCATTAAGAAAATGACTAATTACATAAGCATTTGATTTCCCTTCCAGATCTTCGAATTGTCTTTTAGTTACAAAAACTGCCTTCTTTAATGCATCCGATTCTTGTTGAAGTTCCTCAATCTGACAAATAGAAATTATAATAATAATAACACCTAATAATAATAATAATAATAATAAAGGCCTTTATTATGGCAGCTCAGAGCTGTTCTTCACTTAATAAAATTGATTCTGAATTAATACTAAAATCTTCAGCTTACCTTTATTTTGCATCTATCGCATTCATTAGCAGCATCTATGCTCCTCTAGAAACAAAAAAACTGTAAGTGTAAAGATTGGATTTGAAGTAAAAAACAACTACATTTGAAAAAAGCACAAATTAAGAAATATTTAAATTTTATTCCAGGCATTTCACTCATTAAGTACAATTTAATAAAGAACTTATATCTAATGCTTCAAACAAGTTTCATTTTGCTTATGCAGAAAATTAGTAATCACTTCTTGTTTCACTTTGGTAACGGAAATTTCAAAATCCATTTGTAGATGTTCTAATACCTCTTTAAGTTTCTGAACCTTTTCTCTCGAACATACAACATCAATCTCATCGAGCTACAAATTTCAATTATTTATTAAATATAGTCTTATTCAAATTTTAGAAAACAATATGCCTATATCAAACATACATATTTTGCCATAAGTTCATACATTTTCTTCAGCTTGTGATAAAACAGGATGACAGTATTAAACAGAAAATCTATTAATTGTCCTTGGTATACAATTTGCTGTTCTTTATTGTATGCATCCTGCAGCAATTTGTCAATTTCTTTTCCTAATTTAAAAAATAGTAAACAATCACTTTCTATATTTTCTTTAATTGCAGCTATTTCCTCATCTAATCGTTTAGTTTCTTTTGATTCTGGTAACGTGTTTGCATGATTCATGTTATGAGATTTTGAATTTATAGATGAACTTAAAGATTCAGATTGTAACCCATTAACATCTCGCATACTGGGCTCAAGCCGTTCATAAGGGGTTCCATGTGTTCCACCCCTTGAGTTAACAGATAAATTTGTTAATCTTTGTTTTACGTTAATAGGTGAACTTATAGATTCATGTGTCAGGCTAATAGGAGAACTTGTAAATCTAGGTTTCAAGTTAATATTTGGACTTGTAGGTAATTCTTCCGGTTGCCTGGACTTATTTTTTTTACATGTACATGTTTCACATTTGTTACAGTTTGTATTAAATGGGGAATTTATAAACTCATATCTTAATTTATTTATGTCTGTCCTCTGTAATTATTTATTGTTAAGTTAAATCTGAATTAGAATAATTAGAAAAAAATGTGAAATAGGTACTTACTAAGTTGTTTAATTCATTCTGAAGATTCATATTTTTAAAATTTATTCCTTTAATTTTATCTTCATATGCCTAAAATTTAACTAGAAGAATTCACCAAATTTTATATCATTTTATTATAAAGAGTTATTTCTAAACTTTGTCAATTTGACAGATTTGAAACGAAAAAGTGAGGTTATACTTAAACAAGAGAATTGGGTTGTGTAAATAATTGGAAGGAATAATAAATTCTTCTTAAATGCTCTTAAACGCCCTTTTCATTATCAGCAGTAATGTCACAAGTGTATTCGGTATTTCAGAATATACTGTATTGACACAAAACATATTGTTTCAGAACACCTCGAGTCCAAAAGACAAGTGTGTTCCGGAATAATAATATGTTGAGTGTATCAATACAGTATATTCTGATAATAATAAATACAAGAGTGGTATTTGTTATGATTATATCATGAATTAAATAAAAACAACACAATTGTAATGCATTCTGAGAACAGCCCTAGATTTGGATTTTGTTTTGTTATTGACCAGCGGTAATACCAAAGTGACTGTATCACATCGTCAAGGGTATAATAACTAAATAAAATTCTTAATTGCTATCGGTTAATTTTGTAATGAATTATGTATTCATTTTTACTTATTTTCAATTTGTTTTTAGTTATTACAGCCAAATTAGTTATTTTTATTTTTGCAATCCCTCTGATACATCACCTCAAGCCACAGATTGAAAAACACTGTTTCTAGAAGAATGAATTTTAAGAAAAAATTAAAGATTACTTCTTAAGAATATGAGATTAGAAAATCTCAAAATCGTCACTTGTAGAAATTACAGGTTGCAGAATCACTGTCTCACCGATTGACACATAACAAGTTTGAAACTGCAGTCTAACTCCAGTCCAGTTAATAGTTTATTATACATCACGTGTATTGTAGACTAGGTCCTTGAATAGAATTCTTTGAAATTTCATGATGGTTTATAGGACATTCATAATAAAAACACACTCTGGTGCAAAATAAATGGGCCACTAAATATTTTTCTAACATTTTTTTTGCATTTGATTTCTTTTTTTAATTTGTAAATAACTTTTGCGTTTCATGATAAAAGACAGTAATAGGGTATAGCAAAACACAACATTAGTGTACATAAAAAAAACAAACAGTATATGCCAACTTTTATTAAACGTTAGTAATAACTTAATAAGACTCGAGAATGGATTTAAACACAACACAAACTTGAGAAAACAAGGTTTCATACCAATAATACGTATGCATTTATCTGCGGCATTATCAATCTTTGGCTAGAACCTCGTTCTCTCGAGTCTGTGTTGTGTTTAAATCAGTTCTCAAGTCTCATTACTAATGTCGCAGACTGTACAAATGAGTTAAAGAAAATTAATTTAGAAAAATAAACCATATGCAGACAATTGTTAGGCACAGCAGGGTGGTATTCTGGGGTACCCAATAAACATTTTAGCCCAAAAATTAAAAAAATTTCAATGTTTTGTTGTTTCTATCAGCAAGATAATTGTTTTCCTTTTAATTCAACTTTTAATAATTTCTTTTTAATCCAATGATTTAATCTGCATTATTCAATTAGAGATGTTTATGTTCATCTGTTTTCTTTCAAAACCAAGCACTAAAATGATTAAAATGCATATATTTACGAAGCTAATGCGATTTAGATTCATCACTAAGACGCCACGTTTTGTGCCATAACTTTCCATCAAGTGGGCCTATTTGGATTTTGTTTCTCAGTAAAAGACTGCCATTTGTATTTGCTTTCCAACGATGTATGACAAATGAGGGAATGCTGTTTAAGATTCTGAGGTTATGTGTGCTGGGGCAAACACAGTGATATCCATGAGCACGTTCAGGGGCACTCAACAGTCAAATTAATAACTATGCAGAGTCACTAGACGTTTCCGCTGAGTAAGTGACTGGAATTGCTTTGAGTTACAGCGCAGTTATGAAAAGGGCTAGAAAACAACGACTGATGGTAGTGAATTCTACATTAAAAAGTACCTGAACAATGATTAAATAATTTTGTTCTAGCTCCGAAAATAAAAGAGTTACAGCAAATTGAAGAAATCCGCCATTTTTCACTTTTTCTCTCTAGGGAAAAAACAAAAGATGGCAGCTTATTTCTGGCAATGGTAATGGAATAAGCATGAAAAAAGAGGTAACGAGTACCTAAGCTGTTTTCATTTATCTGCGCTAATAAGAAAGTTACCCATTGAATCCCATCAAAATTGGACCACACTGTACAGTAGTATACTATATTATATTCAAAATAACGAGCTATACAACAAACAAATTCTTCATCTTTCACAGTTACATGAAGATAGTTTTACATCATGGAAATTTTAATTTTCTTACATTTTATTAACTTATCTATCTATATTGCTTATATTGAAGTGATAATCTACATAAAATAACACAGTGACACATGAAAAAACAAATATATGTAATAGTATGAAACTGGCTCCGATCATGGCTAGCAAGATAGTAATGTATTTGTTTATTTCAAGTACTTCATTAATTGAACGAAATATAGAAGTAGAACTTTCATAACTTCTAAACTAATCAACTGATTGTTATGATATTTACATCACTGCACTGGAAAGGTACGTTAATTTTCTATAATAATCACGTTTAAGAAATATACTGAGTAAATAATTTTATTTAATAAAAACGATGAAAGGTTTACTAAATAAATTATAAAAAATCATTTAAGGCTAAAATATCTTCTGCAATTATTTAAATTTCTAATCTTATACATTCTATTTATGGTCTAAAATTAGAATTCATAGAGAACTGGAATGACTATGCTGTTTTCACGAATTCTTGGCCTAGTACGCGCGCATAGCGTTAAAAAATTAACACAAAGATAATACATTTGCGCACAATAACATTCAAATTCAAAAAGATTTATTTTTCTTTGCTGACGCGCTAACGATCAGACTGCATGTTTACCCCCATTCCCTCGCCGGTGGCGAGTTGACGAAATCCGTCTATATAACATTGTAACATGTTGTCGACTTCTTGGAACTATCAGCTGATATAGAATTAATCGAATTGGCCAAATGCATCGTTTCTTCCAGAAAGTCGCTTTCATTCATTCAGCACAGGCGTACTCTGTATAGTTATATATTTTATGAGCGCGAACTGAACTATTTGAAATGCAAATGGCGCATAAATAATTTCGATTTTACAAAAATTGCACAGACAAAAAGAATGTGCACTATAGATGGTAAAAATTAGAGGGAACATTGGTATAGTCGCCTGTAAAGATGCTACCTTACAACTCATTGTCAATGTCAAAAGTTGACAATTATAAACATTTGCAATAAATTTGATGTATCAATGATATAAAGCCCGATTGATGTTATAATGAATTCATGGTGCACTTATGTTCTTGGCCAACTTCATTTTCTTATCTGTCCTCAATGATTTTTTTACTATTTACTTTAAAACACACTCATACAAAAAATATTGGATATAATTCAAGCATAAAGGGTCTTTTTTGAACTCATAAAGTTTATGGTATGAGCACCAGTGAGTACCATAAACTTCCTACCCATTCAAAAAGCTTCACTTTACACTCTTGTTATATAAGGTAGTGCAGAATTGGAGGAACACTTGCTAACTCATCAAAGAGAGAACAATGCTATACCTTATCTCATTTCTATAATTCCAATCCATTTCAAATGTTTCGAGTTTTAGTTGCATGCACTGTTATACCCCAAACTTATTTATGTTAGTGTCACTATTTCTAGTTACACATTTCTCACTAGAAAATCTTCTGTCTAACAAATGTCATATGTTAAAATAGGGTTAAAATGCAGTAAATTCGTTTGTATGTGCATCATTTTGATTATATTTAATATTGAAGTAGTAAACACAAAAAATAAATTTTTATTTCAAATAATAAACAAACAACAAAAGGTAACTCTACAAAATGCAAACATTTACCTTTTCTGAATGACATTCTAACCTCTGATTTTAAATAAAAACATAAACAACAATACTGTCAACATATCTCAATGAAAAATTCTATTGTTTAGAAGGTTTTGTTACCAACACAACAAAACTTTTACAGGAATTATAGAAATGAGATAAACTGTATATGCTAAACAGCAATTAAGAAATCTCTACTTACATTTCTAACAAAGATATAGCTGATTAAAGAAAACAGAAAATTTTAACAACTTGACATTAATTTTATTATCTAGAAATCTTTACAACAATTGATTTTCCACAGCTATTTTCTGTTGTCACAATAATTTTGAAAATAATTAACAGATTTTTTTAAATTTAAATCTTGTTATATTAATAAGTTAATTTTTTCTTACATATTACATTTTACTGGGATAGAATTAACCGTTTCTAGTCAGTAATCTCTAATTCTTACAAATAAATAAAATCCTAACTTTAAATACTTGAATTTTTATTATTATAACAAATACGTTATTTTTATGAACAGTTTTGTGTCTAACTATAAGTCTACTTAACAGATGTCCGACAAACACCCTGTATAAATAACTATTACTTGAAACTGTTCTGTAGAAGTTTTAAGAAATACATCAATTTAAAAGGAATATAAGCAATAATTATGCGAGAATAATAAATCTCTAGTTGAAGTGGTAGCAAAACCAAGCAATTAAAGATTTTCATTTTATAGCTGACAGTATATTTGCTGCACTATTTGCATGCAGTATTCTGTTATTTTGGTTTATTTTTTTATTTCACTTTCTCCTTTATCACTGTAATGATCTAATTTAACTTTCTTTGTTTTCATAAATATTGCATTACAATAAACAGTAAATAATAAATAATAAAAGATATTTTTGTTTATCTAATACATACTTATGACAAAAATAAAATTAATATTTATGTAAAAACAAATTAGATTAATTATTATATTCCATTTTCTTAATGTCTTTTTCATTTTCACATAACATCTTTTCCACTGAATTCCGTTCTAAATTTGTAACAAAAGTTTTCACCGGTACATGTCCAGGAATATCAACATTCTTCTTTGAAGGTTCATTAAAAGTCTCCACACTTCCGCCTATACCTTGTTTGTTACTACTGTAATATTCATGCAATATTCTAGTAGCAGTCAATTTTGATTTAAATTGTTGCCTTTTATCTGACGATTGATGTGGTTTCGGTAGTATCACACAAGGACTGTTTGTACATGCCTGCAATTTCTTGTCATTGGCATCTTTTTGAGATCTTGACATAAATGATACAGTAGGTTTTTCCTTAATTAAACAGTCACGAGTAGGGATTTCGTCATTTAAAAAGATTAATGCCTGATTATCTTGTTTTGCAGCATTAATTTCAGTTTTATGCGATTTATCATTATTCAATGATAGTTCTGAATTATCTGTTAGTTTTGTTAATGGAGAAATATGAGAAATGTTATTTTTTATGCTTAAAGGGCACAAATCTTTCACATAAGGACAGCATTGATGCAATGAATTTTCAGGAACAGTAAGGACTGCATGGATTATGGGTGGTGGTGAAGATAAGGACTTGGATCGTTCATTGGCACGAACCTAAAAATTAATAGTGTTAAATCATAAAATGAAAATTAGTATAGTGATCTATGTATTATATTATTTATAATCGTTATTGTGGATAGCAGGTCGATATGTTTTTTATTTTACTTTCCCTAAGTTTCTTAGCATTATCAAGGCTTTGCTTTATGTAAAGTATAACTATAAAGATTCTAGTTCTGTAAATAATTACTTTCTTCAAACATTTATATTTAACAGTTAACGGTTGAGTGGAGAGCAGACAAGGGTATTGTCTGAATTTGAACTCCATCATTGAAAAAATTAATTATGAATGCTTAAATTTATGTAATGTACTTTCTTTTTCATTTCTCTTTTCCAATTTATTATTATTATTAGTTAATGTTTTACTAAAAGAGTACTTTCTATAATGCTACATTCTTTTAATCGATACAAACTCATTGAGCCAATTTCATAAACAAAGTTCCAAATAAAGGCATGGTTTAGATAATGATCAAAAATCAAACATTGACTGGATGTGTCTAAAATAGACTTCGTCTAGTTATTCTTTTTGTCATTTGCATAAATCTTCTGGGTACTGACAGCATTGAAGTATCATATCAAACAAAGATCTTGTTCATGTATACATTTTTGTTAAATTTAACCAAAAATTAAGACACAGCCATAATTTACTCAAACACTGTCTAAGCCATGGTTGATGTTTTTAAAAACTTCATTTTTGAAATCAGCCCACTGAAACATGTCATATCCTAATTCTTTGAAAACTATACAAGATGTTTATTAAAATACAAAGATTATGAAATGATCCTACTTCATATCAAAAATTGTGCAGAAAAAAGATAGCAAAATGAGAAAGGCTGCATAATTTTGCAACCTATGATTTCAAATTAATCAGATTTAGTGTATATTGTTTTGGTAAACTTACCTGTCCATTAAGTAGTTTAATTTGTTTCCTTAATTCCTTAATAATATCGTCTTTAAATTGTGTTTGTTTGTTGGACTGTCGGCACTGCTCTTCTAACTGTTGCACGTCACGACGTAGATTCAAAATGATGTCATGTTTTTCTGCCACTTCGATCGTTAAAGCATTTCGCATGTCCAGCATTGACTACAAATCCATTCAAATTCAGATCAAAGTTACGCAAAAAGTATATGACATTAATTTTAATTAAATTAAAAGGAAAAGACTTTCAATCTAAATATGAATGAATTAATAGTATGCACTACTATTGAGCGTTATTTAATTTTTTTTTAAATTTTAAATAAATTAAATCCTATTGAATAAGAAAGATGTATTAACTTACCCGTTTTAGTTCTTCTATCTCTTCATTTTTTTCTTTCAACTTTTGGCTAATCTGTAAAAATGAACTTTTATTAACTCTTTTATTTATTGTCTATTCCTTGTAATTGTTTTTTATATCATGAATTCTAATTGAATTTTAATTTACAAAATAGGATGCATCTACATATAACCTAAATCGAAGACTCATTATATTTACTGTGTTAATGTAACAGTGGTATTACCTATTTCAGAATAAAACGCACTGGCTTTTGGTATTGAAATAGTACTAATTTATTGCAGAAGTCAGCCCAGGTTTATTCCAAGATGGATAATAATATATTACTTGTTAAAGAGTTACTGAAGCTAAAATTTAAAAATGAAAAAGGGAAACAAAGCAAACTTTGCAATTTTCTACACTATCAAGAATACTTACAGTAAAATGCAAACTCAGAGGCAAATATTACATCAATACTATAGTAACACTGGCTTTGTTTACAGAATTCATACTAATGTTAGTTCTGCTATTCTCATTTGCATTTTGCTGTATCTCATCATGTTTGGGACAAAACTTCTTTCAAGATTTTTAGATTGATTGAACTATTAACACATTAAACTTCATACGATTTGTATACTTCATTTACATTTTTATAATAAAACTAGTTAGAACACAAATGAAACAAAACATGAGGGGGTTTGTAGAAGAGTGTTTATATTTTTATGGGCTATTTACATAAATTGATATTGAAAGTACTTGATAATTAGAACTAAGTTTTGTATAAAGCCCTCTCCTTTAAGATATTTATAGTTACAATATTTAATTTCTTCTTTTTGCAATTTTGTAGTGATATAATTAAATAAATATATAGATATGCAAAATCACTAAATTGAGATCAGAAATACATAATTTCTCAAAATATAATGCTTTTAATTTTTCTTCTGGTACTGGAGGCTGAAAGCATTATTATCATTTTCAACAGGATATTTAATAGTGAAATTGTCAGTGGGGTTTCTACAATAAGGGGCATCAGGCAAGTGTTCATTTATTTGAAATGTTACCTTGTATTTATTTAGATGTCCATTTACGTCACTAAAAAGAAAAAGTAAAAAATAGAATAATTGAAATCATCATTGTAGTTTTAAATTGGAGAATATGCACAGTTTTTGTTATACATTTTCAATTATCTGACCTTCAAATTATTTTTTTGCAATGTTGGTAAGATGGCACAAAATTTTATTTCATAATTTTATTTAGCATTTTTGACAGTCCGACTTACAATTTAAAATTTTAAATTTTAAGCTGAAAATCTATATTAAGTGTTTGAAAATAAAAATTTCTGCATTATAACTAACTCAAAACAATTAGACAAGATCTTTTTGAAAAGAAAAATGAAAAGCAATTTAAAAAGAAATTTGACACTACAGTAGCATAACCTTATAGAATTGTACAACTTGACAATTTAAATATGATAGTAGCAACATAGAGATGGCAATACATGAACACAAAAACAGCTGGTGGAAGAGGACATCACACCAATCACAATAGCATTTGCAGTCACATAACTTTTTTAAATTAACAAACTTTATCTTTCCCTATTTTTAGAATACTCTTTTTACTTAAATTCGTGCATATTCCCCATTACATAATCTAGGATTTTTCAGACTTACTTTTCACAAAAGTCACCCAGTAGGTCTTCACATTTGACGTTATAAAATTCTAAACCGTCAGTATTCCAATTATCTTCTTCGCGCACACGCCTGATAAACTCGAGTATATTACGCAAATCACTTTGCAGATACACCAGTTTCTGGAAAGTCTCATCTAAATTAATTGAAAGGCTGAAATCTCTGTATTTTTGCATCACCTGTAGTAAAATATTTTCATGATCAATTGTACATATTAGTTTTTAATTAAGTATTTTTATTTAAAAGTTACCATACAAAATGATTTCTTTTACAGTGTGCAAGAAATTAGGACATTTCAGAGCAATAGGAAGAGGCCGTTTACAGGTAAATGGGCGGGATATAGCGGATAAAGAACCAGATTAAATATGTTTACAACAGGTTCATCAAGATTAGAAAAACCTATTTCAAAGGTATTTGCTTAAATATAGGGTAACAACTATATAGCCTATCTTAACAAGAACTAATTAAAAGCCATTTTAGTCCAGGTGGCGGCTCCAAAAACACGTCATCAAGTTGGAGAAATTTTTATTTTTGCAGTAAAAGTTGACTATCGGTAGATACAAGAAACGTTTATCAGCATCAGTCCCTCTTTTGAGCTTAATTTTTATTTTACTTAGTTAATGAATAAAACTTTTTTAATTTAGTAGAACTCGATTAATAAAACGTAAAAGATCTGGTCCATCTGCAGTCCAATCAAATGCAGGGGTGAATTGTCACTTTTACACCATCGAGTTAGAACACCAAATGGAGAATATGCACATTTTTTTATTATGATTTTACAAGAAAATTATTGAAATTCAAATGATTAAAATGTGCTTGTAAATGGTTTATTTACAATGTTAGTGGTGCTGCTGACACTACAATTTTAACATTTTTGAAATTGGAGGTTGACAATTTACAATTTCAAAAACGAACGTTTCATTTTGTAAAAAACAAATGAAAAACAACTAAACAGAAATTTGACATACTGACATAACCTTATACAGCAATGGCAATAGTCGTGTTTTTAAATTGCACCGAATGTTCGAGCAAGGTTATCCCGAACACTGAATATTATGTTCTAAACAAATGTTCGAACAAATAAATTAAAAAACGAGTTAGAGTAGCAAATTCCGGTTGACACTTGACAGATGTTTATTTTAGTGTTCGGTATTGGTGGTATTGGCTTTTGTAAATTATTATAAAATTTCAGCAGCGCAATAAAAATACAATGGAGATTGATAATAATATTATTGCTTTGATAATTGCTGTAAAATTCATTTATTAATCCTTTCTGCATTATTACTAGATACACAAAAACCATTGTTGACATGATTATTAAAATCACTGTAAAACGATTTATTTCTACTATATTAATCTTTATTATCTATTTTTGATTGAAAACAAGGATAATCTGCTACATCTCCCCATAACAGTTAATTATTTTTACAATAATGACATTTACAATGCACAATATCCATTTTATGATATGTGGTTGCACTGCGTTACGAGATGACTGCAATTTGCAATTAATCTTAAGGGTTGTATTTAGTAGTTTCAGAGAGAACGCTGCAAACTGAAATTTCCTCAAATTTTGCAAGCAAATACAAACTTTGTCTTTCACTTTTAAAGTGATATCAATACCTGTAGTTATTTAACTCATCAATAGTTTAATGTTTATGCATCGAAAAATTAGAAATTCATTTTCTAATCAAAGTTATTAGCATTAATTGACGTAAATTGGCAAGTGATTAACTTCACTATTGGTTAGAAATTGAAAAAAAGGAATGCATAGGCATATTTTGCCTTGTTTGAGCGTCAGTTACATCAAATCAGAATGTCGTTATCGTTTATGTGTAGACCACAATTTGCATGCAACACAAAATTGAATTATAGAAAATAATTGAATTATAGAAAACATCAGTAGAACTTAGGCAACCTCTTTTGCAAATACTGCCGGGGGTTAATTTTTACCTGCGTCTTACAGGTCATAAAAGTGTCAATACTACCTTTGTATATTTCTTTTGTTATACGTACAAACTAATCCTATTCTTCTTGAACTGAGGCTAAAAGTGAGAAGCCGTTAGTAAGTAGCAATAAATAGTAAATCTTAAAAATTGACTTGCTAACAAATTTATTTTCTAATGTAGGTGCATGGTAAGTATTTTTATTAGTAGGCACCTGTAATACAGAAATTAGAAGAGGTCTTTATCGTAGCTATTAATTAGTAATTAATAGCAATTCCAAGTCCAAAAATCAAAATTTGTGTGAAATCTTAGTCAGCAATTGATTATATGATAATAGAAAATGTATTTTTGTACCTTTTTCTATTGTTCTTTTCATATTTACGGCTCACCTTTGGTAATGCAAAAAAAGGCAATAATTTTCTGAAGTGAGGTCTCAAGTAGCAGCTTGTACGCAAAAATGATTAATGACAATAATAATATTAAGACTATCGACTATCGCACATGTTTGATACCCTACTTTTCTACCTAAACTGGAAAGCCTCTCTTTAATTTTTTGATTGTAGAATTTCAAAATTTTATTGCCATTGTAGTAGCATACTTCACTGCATCTGTTGGCGATTAGCATGCTTGAATACACCCAGCAGGTGAGAATTTCTGTCTTGAGGTTTGTAATTTTTATTTTCTTTTAGTTACTTATTATTATAAGTATTTAGTTCGTCCTATGAATTCTGCATATTTATAAAATTATAAAACAAATAACAACATATCATCTAATAAAATCAATTATATTTAGAAATAAATAAAAATATTAGTAAGTGGATCTCTGTAATAATGTTTTTTGGATTTAGCCTGGCGAACTAAAAAGTTACAAGCACTAGTTTTAAAAATAAGAACAAAAACTGACCAAAATTAATTAACCAAACAAAATAAAAGATGAATTAGTAAAGAAATGAAATAGCTCTTTGAATAAATCAGTATTATTATTTTAATTGTAATGAGTCCATTACTACTGACATGCATTAGTATTGTATTTTATTCAAATTTTGAACATTCATACCAGTATACAGTGTGTACAAGATAAGGACGCACAGCGCGGGGATCTTGGAAACGGTAAGAGATACAGGATCGGTTAAATGGGATGAAAGCTGGCTATTTATAGGACTTTTTAGTTCGCGTTTGTGAAATTTAGATATCTTAGATAGTTTCTGAGATATTTAAAAAAAAATGCTGATTTCTCGATTTTCGTTTTTATTTCTTCTTTCATTTATTTGAAGAGATATCGGAAAACTAAAACCACTTTTCGATTGCCACTTTTTGTTTTCTATTAAAATACCCTAACAAAATTTCTGTAGTACGTTTCGGTTTCGAGTAATCATCATCAACCTCATTTTTCTAAATGGGCGAAATAACAATTAAAAATTGTTTTGAATAGCTCTTGTTGTCACGATTCTAATGATGTAAATATGATAGGATTATTTTGATTCTGATTTTTTATGTTGAACCCTGCTGTCATTAACTGTGATAATTGCTGTTCTTCTTCAAAATTTTGGTTAAGCACACGATTCTTGATGTAACCCCAGAGGAAAGAATCTAATGGTGTTAGATCAGGTAATCGTGCAGGCCAGAGTACTGCTGAATGCATTAACTTATAGCATAACAAAACGAAAATAACCCTATCATGTTTACATCGGTAGAATCGTGACAACAAGAGCTATTTAAAACAATTTTTAATTGTTATTCCTCCCATTTAGAAAAATAAGGTTGATGATGGTTACTCGAAACCGAAACGTTGTACATAAATGTTGTTAGTGTATTTTATAGAGCGCAAAAAGTGAAAACGGAAAAGTGGTTTTAGTTTTCCGATATCTCTTCAAATAAATGAAAGAAAAAGTAAAAACAAAAATCGAGAAATCAACATATTTTTAAATATTTCAGAAACTATCCAAGATATCTAAATTTTGCAAACGCGAACAAAAGGTCCTATACCTAGCCAAGTTTCATCCCATTTAGCCGATCCTGTATCTCTTACCGTTTCCAAGATCCCCACGTTGTGCATCCTTATCTTGGACACACTGTATAGTGTACACTTAAAATTCATATATTCGGTACCATGGACACCAGATTTTATGTGATAGAGAGATTTGATTAAAAAAATTAACTATCATTAATAAAAAATACAATTAATCAAAAATTGTTCATCTCCGTCAATTATATTTTCAAAAAGTAGTAATATACAGGGTGATCATTTTAAAACTTCCCATTCTGAATGTTTTGAAAACCAAAAAGACATTGGAATAAATCCAAGGACATTTTCTTATACCGGGATGGAGGACTAAACTATGTACAAAGTTTTCGATTAAAATTCTACCTTTAAGCTCCAGCCACCCCCACTTTAAAATTTTAAATTGGATGATATGGCATGTAGCACATCAAATTAAAGGTCTTCAATACCAAAATGCAGTGGTGTTTGAAAAAATCAAATCGGTGGTTGGGTTTCGAAGAATTAAATTTTTTATTTTAATAAAGATGCATTATTAAATTTATCGTAATAGATGCTCGAATTGCGCTCCGTTGGTCGCTAGGCAATGATAAAGCCTATTTTACTTATCTAAAATTACGATGAATTTCATTGGATTTGATTGATGCACGAAAACAAAAATTATCTAATTTTAGTAAATCACTAGTATAATACTAGACTGCAGTTTTTTGCTTATCACCATCAACTAAATCTGGAGAATAAAGAACTTACACATATTATTATGTACTTTTCTCGTTTTATAACACTTGGCCAAAAGACCTCAAAAGTTCATCTCAAGAACAATTAGAAGTTCACAATTTTGTTTTCTTTCTACATACCATCGATTTATCAAGCTAAAGTGTAAACAGTTTTCATATCATTAGAAACAACCCCAACCCCCAAACCGAACATATCCTTTGTTGTTATTACGATGTTGATCTATTTTTGTTGTACTCTTTATTGTTATGGTAAAGTAGAAGGATGATTTGGAAACGATAGAATAAGCATCTTTGCGTGTGATATATCCAACCGGTTTTGTGAATCTATTCAGTCAAAAACATCTGGGAATGCAAATCATAACCACGACGAATTCCGTTTTGTTACTTTTTTCAAATTTCGGCGGCCATTTTGACTATGTTTCCGAAGAGATATCAAAAAACGAAGACACCACGTTGTCTTTAGTTTTTGATGTAGAATCCAAATCTGAAGTCAGAATTTCAGAATTAAAAACAATGCGGACAGACAGACCGACAGACAAACAAACAGACAGACTTCGCAAATTCAGGGACGACTCCTTTTGAAGTTCGTTGAACATTGTCTTAGTTGTTTGCGTGTACACGACGTAAACCGTCAGTGCCATAGTAAATTCTTTGACTCTACCGTTTCTTACAGGTAACTGCCTCTCTATTCTTGAATCAACCAATTCAAGAAGATTACGATTCGTGTAAAAATTGATACATCTGTCAATCACTTTCTCTTCCCAAAACTTCCTGTCTTTAAAAATCTTTTGAATACTAACACCTTTAGGGATTCAAAAAACAAATAAACAATATTTTCTTTGAGCAATATGTAACTGACCATGAATCTGGAAGTAATAACACATGGGCTGAAAAGTCCCAGGCCTAACAAAGAAAACACGGTTTTTTTTGTTCAAAATTAGCTTTATTCATCAACGTAATTTCCATCAAGAACAACGCAATCATTCCAGCGCCGCTCTAACAAAATACCGAGGCCATAACCTTTCCAGCCGATTGTTGTGCTTTCGGTCGCTTTGGACGAGGTTCACCAGTTGCTGTCCACTCAGATGACGATCGTTTTGATTCCGGAGTGAAGTGATGGATCCATGTTTCATCCATTGTCACATATCGACGCAAAAATTCCGGTTTGTTACGTTTAAACATGGCCAAACACTGCTCAGAAACATCAACACGTTCTTGTTTTTGGTGAACAGTGAGCAAACGCGGCACCCACTTTGAGCAGAGCTTTCTCATAGTCAAATGCTCATGCAATATAAAGCCAACACGTTCTTTTGATATCTTTACGATGTCAGCTAACTCACGCAACTTCACTTTTCGATCATTCAAAACGATTTTGTGGATTTTTTTTATGTTTTCTGGTGTTACCGCCTCATTTGGACGTCCACTGCGTTCTGCATCATCGGTGTCTCTACGACCACGTTTGAAGTCAGCAAACCAACGTTTTATTGTTGTTTCTGATGGAGCGGAGTCCCCATAACACTTTTCAAGCCATTGCTTCGCTTGAACGGTATTTTTTCCCATCAAGAAGCAGTGTAAAATTAAAACACGAAATTGTTTTTGATCCATTGTTTTGAAAATAACAAAAGTAGCGTCACTCTTAGCACAATAACTCACAAAATAATGAATAGAATATCATGAAATTGTAACAGCTGTCTTTTGAAGGTTAGTACTAACTGAAAAAGCGGTGAATGCAATAGAACTAGCGCCATCTATTTGTTAGGTCTGGGACTTTTCAGCCCATGTGTTAGTTATCTTTCATATTTAGTTTCATCCTACCATTTATAAAAGTACACCATTTTTTCACGTTCGGCACATTTTGAGCAGTGTCTTAGATACGTAGCAATCCGCCTCTTGTGAACAAAAATAATTGGCACATTATGCACTATTCTCTGTAATTAACAACATAAAGTATGACCTTTTAGTTTTATGAAATAAAATACCAAAGCCAAACGACATCGCCAGTCGAAATCTGACTGTCCCTTCTCCATTTCCAGACCAAATGGTTTTTCATTTCGCACATCCATGTCTTTACTTGGTGATACGTGCGGAAGGCATGGTACATATACCCTGTCTCATTTCTATAATTCCAATCCATTTTAAATTTCTAGCGTTTTCAAAGTTAGATTTAGATTACACGTATTAGTTAAATACATATATGATTAATTAGTTAACAGCAAACCAAAGAACAACAATAATCTAATGGGAGTAGCACAATAACGTATTGTTACCGACACGACAAAAATTTAGCAGGAATTATAGAAACGAGACAGAGTATAGCGGCATCTTGCTGGCAGTAGCAGATTTGGAAAAAGCTGATAGCGCAAAGTGTCTAATGTTGTTGCCTTGTCACCACCACAAAGATGAAGAAGTATACGTTCCCCTGCCTCAGCGATGGTTAAAACACTGGCATCAGGATCCCTGAAGATAGTTGCAACTTCATGCAATGCTGGCTTGTTCTGGAACCGAGTGCGGAATTTGATTTTTCCAAAACCGAACAGGGAAGACGTGGTGTCACGCCTACTCAAGGCGTGAAGAACAAGAAGATTCTCAGAACAATATTTCAAAAGTATTACCTCTTCCAGGTTTTCGGAAATAAATGGGGAGATGTTGAGCCAAACTTGTCAAAAGAACTAACAAATCAATGTTCTCCGAGATGATTTTCACAGAATCATATTCTGCAGCGATGAACATACCGGATATTACAATAAGTACATCAGCATCTTCTGTTGCCTGCTTCACAGCGAGATTGCCTTGTATGAACGTCTCCTTAACTATTTACCTATTAACTATCTTTGTAACTATCTACCTACTCATGTTGTAGCAAATGTAATGCTCTACAACTTTTAATGAAGACTTTTTCCTCTGTAATGCATTGGTAAAAAGAAGTTATCGAAAAATAAAAAAAAGTCCCGGAATTTTGATGGTTGTTGGTGCCCCACGGCGCTCGAAAAGAGGCGACGAGGTCGCGAACTTGGGCTTTTTTGCTAGGGCACCGATATACAAAACATATCCAAAAATTAGAAAACATAACCTTTTGCAAGCAAAGGCCCCTTTTTCAACCTCTATTCCCTGGACTGGACTTCCAAATCAGGAAATATATCTGCAGTATCTTGAAGAGAGAAATTTAAAGGCTTTTCCACTATTCCGCTTAGGGATTCATCGTCATTTTTTTCGACTTCCAAATCAGGAGATATATCTTTAAAATTACGCTCTTGTGCACATATTCGCTTGTGAATTCATTATAACTTATTTCAACATCCAATTCAGGAGATATGCCTCCATTATCACACTCCTCCACATATTCACTTGTGGACTGATCATTATTTGCTACTAAGTGATAGATATAAAATTGATAGCCTGATTGTAATGCTACAGGCCAATCTTTGTTCATTATAAAGAAAGTAATAACTGAATTGTAACCCTACTTGTAAATAGGGCGATAGCATAGTCAAATGATTGATTGATTGAGATTTAAATAATCAAAATATTCATTCATGTTATAGAAAGTTTTTAAATTGATGTTAAATGGTTAAACAGTAATAGTTTCGAATATTTCTTTTTCATTTGCAATACTATTCTTTCGTATCGTCATTTACTTTATACCTGAATCATCAAATATAATTTAGCTTAGTGCTGAAGATATGTTACATTTGGAGCATCTAGGAAAATTGCACTTTTTAAGTTGTTACTGAATATGTACAGAATATTGTCTTTTAGATCAATACAATATTTCAATTTCGAAGTATTCTTGATCTTTATGCTTTTGATGCATGTTCTTATATACACTATATTTATTGGCATTTGCAGTGAACTTATAAGAATAACAAGGAACGCTTAGTATTTAATATAATTTTTTACTTTGTTAAAGAAACAACGAAATATTAGCAAAACGCGTAAAACTGAATTTAACTCAACGTTGTAGATTGTGGTTTATGATATCTTTACTAGTCAAATTTTAAACTCATACAGTTATTTGAAAAAGTTCATTTAAAATCAATTTTACAGTTACTCATTAGTATATCAGCTAGGGTTAACACCTGATATGCGTCATCCGAATGATTCTAAGTTGAAATTGAATAATTTTTAATTCGGATAAATTTACTTGAGCGGCAACAAACTATTATTAATAATGTAAATTGTCTGAATAGTCTTTAAATAGCTTCAGATAAACACATAATTGAATGATCCTATAATCGTCATTCGATTATGCC